>CALNHX010004564.1:0-124854 GCA_940337035.1 Agriotes lineatus
AAACCACTGCCAAATTATTCAAAGCATTCCTAGGTAATTTTGTTTACTGCCAAGATTTTTTTTAATGCAAAGATTGTTAATTGAATGATTAAATACTTTACACAATCCTTTAAATTAATGCTCATTTCATTTACATACCATTTTTCCGAATACGGCTGCGCAGTCTGCAAGAAAAAAATAAATTTTGACAATAGCAAAATGACATTTGTTAAAAAAATACGTGTTTCAGTTTGAGCCAATCAGATTATTATTACTTGACAAGTGTGCAGAAAGTGTTGACATAAGAGTGTAGAAAGTGAGTAATTTCTGCACCAAAGTAAGAAAGTTAATTTCGTCATCAAACTAACATGCGAAAAAGCGAAAGCGTACCTAATCGATTTTCGTTAATTGACATTTATTTGACATGGTCATTTCAACGGTTTAAAGTTTGAAACCCCCTTTTTGTCAAAATTGGAAAAAATGTATAAAAACTTGTGTGACTTTGTGGGATTTCGCTACGCTAGTCCCCAAAATTCCATTTGTTACACAAAATGAGGCATTTCTTAACTGGCTTGATATAGTTATTAACGACATAAGGCCGTTAGTAAGCATCTAACAAACGAGGATAAATTTGTGGCGAGACCGTCAGACTGAGGCTAATGAATTTATCCGAGTTAGTTAGATGCGATAACGGCCGTATGTCGTCGAATACTTTTCATAACACTTACAAAAATTTAAATTTTAGAGCAATTTAAATGAAAAAGTTAAATAGTATTAGTAACGGCTGTTACAAAACTCGTCTTATCAGAGTCACCTATGGGAAAAAAATACGTTTGGCAATACTGAAATGTATAGTTGGTGACACTGTAAGTGTATGTCAAATTCGATGTTAGTAGGTTAGGTTTTGCGTCAGTTTTGACACAAATTGACGCAAAACCTAACCTGCTAACCTCGAATTGTACATAGACTTACATTACATTACATTACATTACTTACCGAGCTGGTGGCTGGCAGCTTTTATTTATTTTTGCTTAAGTCAGTTCAAAATAAAAAATATTTTGATTTAACCATAACCTATAATTTATAGTTTTGACATTAGTAACTTAATTAATTGTTTCTAGTTACCTATAGCTTGATTTAAAAATATTAACCAAGATATAAAGGATTGTTTTTAATTGGATTTTGACATTGACAATCCGAGACTATAGTGAATAGAGTTTATCGACATATCCTTATTGGAAATTAACATTTACAATGTATTGCAACCAAGTGCTATGCAATTCTTTTCAAAATAAGCGCTGTGGGTGGATTAATTGCCTAAATTAGCGTTATTTGGCTTTCGAAATATCTAAGAATGATCTAGTCCACGAAGAATAAAGCACATAACTCATTACACAGTATTTTTCCTGCAAAGGTCTTATATATTAAACTTTTGTTAGAACCAATGCTGAAATGTTTCTAACCTTAAATTGAAATTAATTTAGTCAATTTCGTTAAGGCAAGGGCAAAGCACGCCACTGGCGACGCTAGAACACTCCAAAATGTAGCGCCTTTCGCGCTGCGTTGGCAGCACTGACGGTGTTTTGATGACGCAAACTTTGTAAACTCTAAAAAAAAGCCTGGTTAAGATGGCTGAAATACGTCGCGAGTGCTTCTAACGGGGGAAAAACGGCGACGATTTTGTTCCTTGTGCGAGGGAATGGCATTTTGCGGCCCCCAAGGTGGCCGAAATTAAGGGCGCGATCGTCTGGCGCTAAATCCGGCGTGTATTTCGGCTCTCCAAGCACCCAACAACGTAAGCGTTGGTAAGTGGCAATGTTTTTATGTTATTTTGTATTTTTAAAGAATAACCCACGAGGAGGCATCCCCATCGGCGGCGCTGGTAAACTGCTAAAATGGCGCGTCTGCTGCCATAGAAATTCCATTAATACAGGCAAGGGGTTGGTTTTGTTGCAGTTGGCACTCTCTACACTTTAACCTGAGTTAATTGTACTGGGAATGCTATAACCTCATGATTCCAGCAAGACGCATTTGTAATAGCATATCTTAGAGAGATCAGAACTGCAGTTGTGTAGTTTCGATGGAAGTCAATTTATGTGGGATGCATATAAACACACCTGATTGCTTTATCGAGGATTAGGTTTCACGCATTGTTTAACCGTTGTATATATATATGAGGGATACTCTAGTATTGTTTAAAATTAGTTGTAGAAGGGTTGCGAATGTGAAGCTACAGTTTATGTTCATTAAATTAGTTACCATTTAAACACGGTTACTAAATGTTTAAAGCTACCTATAGTATCGTATCACTAATACGTTAATTATTACATTATATTGCTGGTTGCACAAGAACTCCCTTGTTATTTAAAGCATTGTAGTTAGTAGTCATATAAAACATTTTAAGTTCCAAATATTCTTGTTCTATCTGGAGCTGTTATTATAGTTTGTTTATGAAGTTGTGCTAGAAACAGTCAATACCTTGTATTCTAGATACGATACCTGAGCTTGTGGCGTGCGTCAGTTCACTCCCCACTCAACCAAGCTTCTGTGAAGAACAATTAATTTAAGGACTTATTTTGATAAGGTGACTTATTAACGAGTTTATTTTTGTGTGTTCATAACAAAACTCGAAACAACTGACATGCTGCTAAATCTAGAATAATTGAAGTTGGCCAACTAATTATTTTCTTAAGAGAATTATCCATGTAAAAGGGAAATCAATTAAGTATTGTAGCTTTGAGTGAACCAAAAACTGTTTTCATTTTTTACAAAATCAATCAGGATTCGAGTAAGAGAAAAAGAAAAACAGGCATTTTGGCTTATTATTGCCTCGATAGTCTACATTGTCTTAACAAAGTTTTGGCATTCATAAGGTGTGAATAGTGATGTGAGTTGGGTAAATACTAGGGCTGGGCTGATACCGATACTCAGTATCGTTTATCGGCTGATACTGGCAAATTTCTGTTACTCGCCGATGCTAAAAAATTCAGATACAAGTATCTGAACTTCAGATACTCAAAAAGAAACGCAGAAAAATGCTTTTAAGAGATTTAACAATTTACTTCTTACGTATTATGCTCGTGATAGCGTCGGCCGCTGGAGGGTGCTCATTATTATTAGGAAATGCGTTTTTCAAAATTGAAAATGATGGCAAGAACAGTTCTGTGTCTGTGTATCCCAGCAGGTTCAGTAATTTCTGAACAAATTTTTTTCAGAGGCTGGGCATGTTGTAAAGCCTACTGGAACTAGTTTTGTCTAGTGAACACGTACAACAAATTTTTTTGAAAAAGAATTGGTACATGCTAAACTCTAAACTGATATAAACCTAATAATTAATGATAAAATAAACTTACTGTGTAGAAATGTATTTTTTCTACTCATGACATTGAAATCGGTCATTTTGACATGGATCCGATGTTTGAAATCGCATTTCAACCACTAGAGATTGAAATGTTTGGACGACCGGGATTTCAAATAGTTTGACATTCAATTGTTGTCAAGAGAAATGTCACTTTATATTTAATTTTTTCTAAAGTGCATTAATTTGTAAAATGTTTAAAAATCGTAAAAAAAAAGTATATGCAACTCGTGGCTGATAAAATTTCAACCACTTGTCCCATAATATACTATTTTTGAATACAAAATAAAAACTTGTACGAGAAGAAACTAGATTGTTAATATTCAATATCTTGCAAACTAAAAACCTGAAATTTGAAAGAAAACTGCAAAGTATCTGAAAATCAGATACTTTCAGATACAGTATCGGGTATCGAGTATCGAAGTACGGTATCGGTAGTATCGGTATCTGAATCTAGGTATCGGCCCAGCCCTAGTAAATACCCAGTGGGTAGGGTATTTTTAAATAGGTATTTACCTGGGTATTTACCCCTGCTTTTGGGTAAATACCTAAAAACTGGGTATTGATGAAATTTTTAATAGTTACAAAGCTAAGCTCATTTTTACTCACCTAGCACATCATAGAATCAAAAAGATGGAGGACTGCATTCAAAATTTATATATAATGTAAACTATTTCATCTAATGCTAAGTTAAGATTAATCAATGCGAATTGATAAATAAAAAGCAATATAATAAACTTGAAGAAGACCACAAGTGTGGTCGAAATGTAGTTAAAAAAAAATGATCATTTTAATCTGACCTATAAAGATACCATCAACCATTAATCGTGTTATAATATATACTTATACAGGGTGATTCAAAAGTATGGTTATTAAATTAAATAGGTGTACACTGACCTCAGTAGAACTATTGCACTAAAAATTAATCGCTTACAGAAAAAAATCGCGATGGATCTGTTAGACTTTTGAGAACCACTGACTAAATCGAAGAGTACACGAACCTATTGCACCAAATGTGATTGAAATTCCCAAGCAAGTAGTTTTTGCTCATCTAAATTCTGTCTTATCGTAATCACCTGTGCATAGTGATATAAAATAGCCGGGTATTTATTTTTAGGGGTAAATACCCAGGGTATTTACCCAGGTAAATACCCAAAATGGGTATTTAAACGGGTATTTATAGCCTGATTTACAAACATTATAAAGCTAATTTCACCAGTATAATTGATTGGTAAGTGAAGGTGGTCTATTCAAATTTTATAAAAATGTAGAATAAAGTAGCTGCACTGAGGACATTTACTGCCCAAAATACCGATGGGTATAACTATATAGGTTGCCTAAAATTTATTGTATGGAACATGGCAATTCCATGAATTCGAAAAGGATCAAATACTATTTTCCACAAGAGTAACTGAAATAGAAAATGTCATAATTACATGGTAGCTAGGCAACAAGTAGCTATTGTGCCTACTTGTTGCCTAGCTACCAAAGTAATTATTGCATTTTCTATTTAGGTTACTCTTATGGCACATAGTATTTGATCCTTTTCAAACTCACAGTATTGCTATGTTCGGTACAATTTTACGCAACCTGTATATAACAGCAATATGATAGCATGAATAAAAAAACAGAATTCAATGCTTGAGTAAGAGCGAAATGAACATAGAAATATTTGAGTAGACTTGACGCTCATTTTAATTATGGCATATGTCAACTAAATATGCCTATTAAAATACCTTTTTTGTACGGTTATCTCTTTCTTACTCATGTATTATGTACTTTTGTTTATGCTATCTCATTGCTGTTATGCATAATTATTGTTCCACCGGTATACAACGTTGTTGTGATTTTCTTTGCCTTATTAAGTTGTTTCTTAATATGTATATAAGTATGTTTATTATAAAGGCGGAAAATAATGTACCAACAATATAAATCATCCAACTCTTCGGAGTCAGAACAATCGCATATTTTTTTTTTTTTGTAAATTCTGACAGACGCAATTTATTGCATCTCTGTTTATTTCCATAAACTACGGCAGCCAATGTTTTTTCCCGATAAACGATTAATTTACCTGTGTCAGTTCCAGTGCATTTATATGTAGTTTATTTAATGAGATAACATTATTATGTGAGTAAAAGTTAGTTTAGCTTTCTAAATATTACAAATTTGATAAATACCCAGTTTTTTAGGTATTTACCCGAGGCAGGGGTAAATACCCATTTATAAATACCCCTACCCGCTGGGTATTTACCCGACCCACATCACTACCTGTGCAAACTTAAGTTCATAGAAATTAATTTCAGTTACCAATCAGTTTAAGCCACTGTTTACATTTGTTGTGGGATTATTATTAATTTTTGACGTATAGTTTAATATGTAAAGTTGTTCTGTTTGAGGTTCTCTACCTACCATTTAATTTAATGACCATACTTATGTATATACCCTGTACTATAGGTACATATTAACAAACAATCTTAATAAGGCAAAGAACATCACAAATTATATAAGCAACTTTATATATTTTTGGGCAGTAGATGTTCTTGGTGCAGCTAGTTTATTGTACATTTTTATATAATTCGAATAGAGCACCTTGACTTACCAATGAAAATTATACTGGTTATATTAGTTTGTAATTCAGACCATAAATACCCATTTTGGGTATGTACCTGGGTAAATACCCCGGGTATTTACCCCCTAATAATAAGTACCTGGGTAATTTACATCACTAGGTGTGAAGTCCTAAATTTACGGAGATGGACGTGTAGTGATGTGGGTCGGGAAATTGCCCAGTGGGTAGGGTATTTATAAATGGGTATTTACCTGGGTATTTATCAAATTTATTATCAAATTTATAATATTTAGCAAGCTAAGCTAACTTTTACTCGAATAATAATGTTATCTTGATAAGTAAACTACATATAAATGCACTGGAATATTTTATGTAAAATAACAATTTAAATGTAACATTGAATAAGCATTCCCCAGGTAAGTTAATCGTTTATCGGGAAAAAACGAATGCCGAAGTTTATGGAAATAAACAGTAGACGCAATAAATTGCACCTGGTACAGTTTACAAAAAAAAACATTTTGATTGCTCTGACTCCGAGATGGAGATAATTTAAATTGTTTGTATGTACATTATTTTCTGACTTGTTTCCATTTTTGAAAAATGAACATAACATTAACTTGATGAAATCGTAACAAGGCAAAGAATATCACAAAATAATATAAACAACGCTGTATACCGATGGGACCATAAGTATGCAACAGCAATGAGATAGCATGAACAAAAGCACATAATACTTGAGTAAGAAAGAGATATCCGTACAAAAAAGTTAGGTATATCTTGTTGACATATGCCATAATTAAAATCAGCGTCAAGTCTACTCAAATATTTGTTTCTATGTTTATCTCTTTGTTATTCTATCATTGAATTCTGTTTTTTATTCATGCTATCTCATTGCTGTTATATACAGGTTGCCTAAAATTGTACGGAACATGGCAATCTCATGAGTTGGAAAAGGTCATAAGGCCATAAGAGTAACCGAAATAGAAAATGCAATAAATACTTTGGTAGCTAGGCAACAAGTA
Organism: Agriotes lineatus; assembly: GCA_940337035.1. Classification (NCBI taxonomy): domain Eukaryota; kingdom Metazoa; phylum Arthropoda; class Insecta; order Coleoptera; family Elateridae; genus Agriotes; species Agriotes lineatus. The sequence continues at coordinate 6,929 of CALNHX010004564.1, forward strand.
CCTATTGCACCTACTTGTTGCCTAGCTACCATTTCGGTTACTCTTACGTCATGGAAATGCCATGTTCCGTACAATTTTAGGCAACCTGTATAGTTATGGCCCCATCGGTATTTTGGGCAGTAAATGTTCTCAGTTCAGCTATTTTCTTAAACATTTTTATAAAATTCGAATAGAGCACCTTCACTTACTAATCAATTTAACTGATTAGATTACCGTTATATTTCTAAATGACTTTATAAATACCCGTTTAAATACCCATTTTGGGTATTTACCCCTAAAAATAAATACCCGGGTAATTTACATCACTAGTTAAGTTCATTTTTCAAAAATGAAAACAAGTTAGCAAATAATGAACAAACAATATAAATCATTCCAATCTGCGGAGTCAGAGCCATCATAATTATTTTGTTGTAAATTCTGGACAGGCGCAATTTATTGTGTCTAACTGTTTATTTACATAAACTTCAGCAGCCAATGTTTTTTCCGATAAATAATTAAATTACCTGGGTGAATGCTTATTCAGTGTTAACATTTAAATTGTTATTTTACATAAAATATTTCAGTGCATTTATGTATGTAGTTTATTTATTAATATATCATTATTTTGCGAGTAAAAGTTAGTTCAGCTTTAAAATATTACAAATTTGATAAATACCCAGTTTTTAGGTATTTACCTGAGGCAGGGGTAAATACCCAGGTAAATACCCATTTATAAATACCTTACCCGCTGGGTATTTACCCGACCCACATCACTACATGCAAGTATCGGAGATTGCAAATGAGAGCAGCCAAATTATTTCTATTTTAAAGAAAAAACTAAACCTGCTTAACATATAAACATAATTTTTGTACAGGTTTAATTTCTTGCTCTTTCCATTATACAAAAATCAACGAAGAGATAAAATGGAAACCAATTTGTAGATATCTAAACACGCTGAGGATGGAGACCAGCCATTCATTTGTGACCGTTGCATGTATTTCCCACCTATCTGCGATTCCCATGTCTGCTGAACTCTCGTTTGCTTCATCCTTGACTGTGACCTAACCACCGAAGTCTACCTTGTTTTATGGTCTTCATGACGGATGCATCTGTGTAACTTGCATATATCTCTTCATTTGTTTTTCGTCTCCACCCATCTCTTTCTTTCGGCCCACCATAAATTTTTCACAATATTTTCTTTCCCTCTTCGCCCAGTTGTTCTCGGTTGCTTGTATTAAAAGTCCACATTTTACTACTGTAAGTAACCGTTGGTTTCACAATAGTTTTATAAAATCGTTCTTTCACTGCTCCCTTAATTTTCCTCTCCTTTGCTGATTATTTCAGTTGCTAGATATTAGGGATGTCGGCGGGTACCCGGGTCGACCCGGGTAAGAGTCAACCCGGGTATATTTTCAGGACCCGGGTACCCGACTAGTGAATTATGTAATTTCTAGTAAGTCAGCCTTTTTCGGAGATGATAAAAACTTAAAACACAATAGGAATAAGCTCTAGAAAAACAACCATGCGGTAATAACCAGAATCACCCCATCTCATACCACATAATGTTTCTTGCTTCATATAATAAATCCCCTTCACGGAAATATTCAACCCGTCAATAGTACATACAGTACAGCTACGACATACCCACAATGCGATCATGACGGCAACTCGTGTTATGCACATCAGAGTAATTTGTTCTCAGTCTGGTGCAAAATACATTCGAGTGATCAAAATAATAAAGAGTGCAATACTTTTATTTCATCGCAGCAGGAGAGTTCTCCCAACATGAACAAAAATTCCAGTAATTTTACCACATGTCAAACGAGAGCTTTAATGTGTTAGTAGAAAATGTTTAGGGGTGGGGGGGGGGCTATAATTCCATGGGTAACACGAGATAGGAAAATATGTGCGGGGATGTCGTTCATGACCTTAATATTGAAAATTTGGAGTTTTCTTTTTGTGGGATAGATAAGTTGTACGGTGGTTATGCCAACATTTTCGTAGATTGACATTGCTTCTTCATATTTTAATTCTCATTCAGAGCGAAAATAAAATTTTTTAAAAGGCCTTTCTCCTTCCGATTGTCGAGTTTTGCCTTTGACGTGGTTCACATGTTGAGTTACCGTGCTCTTTGCTTTTTCCTCCTGATAAAGCTCCTTGCGAAAGTGGGCGAAACGTTGAGTTCTTCAATCTCAATCATGACACCGTCCAATCCCGGTAGCGATGTGTCGATCCGGTCGGATTCGATACAAAGGATCGAATCCGGGGCAGGATCGATTTGGATCGAGTTCAAGTTTCGGTCCGGATTCGTTCCGAGGAGCGAAAAGGTCGCGAGGCGTCAATTCTCGCGGACATTCATTCCTTTGGCATTCCGTTATTCAATCCATTTCAATACAGAATACAATACAATGTGTTGATGGGGAACAGCAAATGATGATGGTGTTCGTTTTAGAGGCTCGACGTCGACAGACGACACATGATACGGCCGAAGTTGCATGCTTTTTTATCAGTTATCAGCGATTTATGGCTTTTGGCGGCTTTGTATGTGCCCAATTGATGTTCGAGACATATAAACATACGGAATTACCGACTGCGTGACCACCCACCAAAACAAAGATACGCGCGTTGTTCGTTCCGGGTCCGGAATGACCGAGGACCTCGGATGTCTGAAATACACATTCAATTGCGATATCGATCCGAGGATCGAATCCGATGGACTTGATCCACTTGCGGAATGGGATTGGAATGAACGAGTCTGCAAAATTATCGAAACTTCCCATCACTAAATCCCGGAAGTCGTTAAATATTTTCAGTATTAAGGTCATGAACGAGATCCACATAAAGCGTCATTTTACACGTATTTACTCTTAAACTCGCTTGTGTAACCCCTGGATTCATAGTCCTCTCCCTTAAGTCATCGATTGAAAGACTGCAACTTAAAATCGCTTCACGATTGGCACTGACAGTCGCGAGCAATTATTTTGTGCAAGTTGCATCGTGTTCGCATCGCAGTTGCGGCATGTGCAGTGAAGTACATATACACATAGAACAATCGCGTCGTCTCAGTGAGTGGACAATCAGTTTAATTTTTGGGGTTGAAAATCATGTACTCGGTCTTTTGTTTCTTGATCTCTAGTCCAAATATTTTTGCTTCTCTCTCCACCTTTGGAAAATAGCTTCAAGTTCCTCTGTTGTTTTTTTTTAAAGAGTGAAGTCGTCTGCATATGCTAAAACTTGATTCGGACTGTCAAGTATTTTCTTGTTTGTTTGAATTTTACTTCTTCCAATAATGTATTCTAACACGTTAATGTCATTCTTACTAATCTAGTCAAACATTCTGTAACTTGTAGTTCTTTCAGTGACTTGACTACACTAATGTAATGTTTAAAGTCGATGAACAGCGCATGAATGTTATTTTGTAATCCCTTCATTCTTTTTTTTTCTTGAATTATCTTCAAAGTTATAAGTGATTAGTTACAAATCTCTGCTCTTCATTTTCCGTATCTACCATCTTCTTCAATCCATCATTTATTCTTCTTCTTCATGAGACAAATCTCTGCTCTTCATGTTCCGTATCTACCATCTTTTTCAATCCATCATTTATTCTTGTTCTTCATAAGTCTTGCCCGATTATCAGACGTTGGCTATCACCATGTGGACAATTTCTTTATATCGATTTCGATCCCGTGCAGCTGTTAGTCTTGTCCATTGGCGCAGGTTTCTCAGCCACGACATTTTCTTTCTGCCTATCCACTTTTTTTCCTTTGATTTTCCCATTTAGTGTTAAAGGTAGATTAGAAGTTTGTATTTCTTTGTTTTATTATCATTAAAAGTTCTCTTTTCTTGTTCATCATGTTTAACACTTGTTCTTTTGTCTTTCTTTGCGTCCAGGGAATTTTGAGGATCCTACGGTAGCACCACAATCATTTATTAGCAATGCCTATAATTTGCACATTCCTGTTTATCTCCCTTCTTATATAACGGGATATTAGGGCTTCTCTCCATTCTGTTGACATCCTACCCGTTGTCCATATTCGCATCAGAAGATCTAACATTTTAGTTTCTAGAGTCGTTTCCCCATGCTTTAACAATTCTGCTTGAATTTTATCTATCTCAGGGCTTGCATTGTTTTTAAGTTTTTTTATTATTCTTATAGTTTTTTTTTTAAATTTTTTGGTGTGTGTTCTACTGACGTCTCTGTGCTACACGTTTCTCCGCGTTTCTCCCTTGTTATTATGTATCTCTTTTCTTGTCTTTAAGAGTGATCTGCCTGGACTGGTAATTCTTATTGCTGGTTTTTATTTTCTTATAACACATACAAACTGTATAGTTTTTTTACTTCTCGTTTTCTTGAACTCTTCTGGATTTTTTATTGAGTTTCAGTTTAGCAATTTTTGTTTTTCCTCCATTAATTCTTGCATTGCTACCCCTAACATTCCTCATCACACCACGTACTTTTACTTTTTATTATGGGCCGTCTGTTTTGTTAGTGTTTTAAATTTTGTCCAGTTCTTTTCCACATTTTCTGAAACTATTCTTGACAATTCTTGTTCTAAATGTTCTTCGTACTTATTCTCTGCTTTCTTATCTCTTAGTCTATTTGTTGCTTTCCTCTTTCTTTTCTGTTGGTTCTAGGTTTAGGTTCTACCTCCGCTTTTATTATTGCTGTTGGATGCTATTTCTGCACATATACGGCTTTTGATATCAGTTATTATTGTTTGGTATTTTGTATATATATTGCAATAGCTCACCAGGTAAACTATGCCTTAATTCATGTAATGTCTTAAGTATCAAATGATAACTGCTTTTAAATCGAGAGCTCTTATTTTCAGGGTGGGTTCATCAAAATCTAGTTTGCTATCAATGATACTTAACGTCAAACTTGACTTTCAAAATTAATCAAACCAGGTAAACTGACAACTGTATCTCACATTGACATTTACTACTATTCAAATCACCTATGTAAGTACTAACTAAACATTATGTTATCACTTTCAAAATTGACAGTTATTCAAAATGCTTTTTCAACTTGTCTTAACAAACCTTAATAGCTGCTCATGCTTTAACTACAAACACCAATCACTACTGGATCCTGTCATTGATAGACTGCAGCACTCAATGTCCAATTCACCAACAGCAATCCCTTTGATGGTCCGTGACTCCTTTCAACTACTCTTGACCTGTCAAACCAACTGCTCAGATCCCTAATTCCAGTCCTAGCTTCTCCTGGATGTCACCGTCACACGATCTACCTCCTGATAACCTCCTGGCTCCGTCCGGTCAAATCAATTCCTTGGTTCCAAAATCCTGTCCTGGTTACTCCTGGATGTCACTGTTCCTGCCGGATGCCACGGCTCGTTCTGAACATCACAGTCACACAATCCAAGTCCTGGTAAGTTTCTATCCTCTTCTAATATCTTGTACGTATGAATAAATCCAAATCCCCTCAACTAGTGTAATGTCCTGTATTCTATATCCAATTAACTGTAGCTATAGCTTCTCCTCTAACACTTGATGTCACAATATCTTTTCCATTTTAAATATTTCACTTTATTTTACCTCGTAGATTTGTTTTCAGCTTTTATTTAATTTGTTATCACAAAAATTAGACAAATTAAGGCAGAGATTCTATTTTTTATTATACCAAAATTATTATAGCCAAATTACATACATGCTTTCTTAATTGTTTTTTTGTAACTGTTTTTAAACAAACTTTTTTATATCTATTAGAGACAATTCTTAATGCACACAACCATTAAGTTTAATCCATTCCAATAAATATAACAATATTAAATGATTCACAATGAAAAGAACCTATGTATCTTTTACTTTCATTATTTATGTTCAAATATTTATACCCATCAAGATTGAATTATTGTAACGATCTAACTTTATTAATTCATTTTAAATATTTCTTTCATATGCTTTAATTTCCTGCATCATGTCTCATAACAATATATATCTTTCTTTATTTAGCATTTGCTAAGATACAACGTAATTAAATTAAATATTATACATACATTCAATAATAAATTAATAATAATTCATATCAACCTATTCCATTATTTCTACTTTTCACAATAAATTTTTTAATTTTACCTTTAACAATATTAATACTACTTAAAACCGTAATACTATTCTCTAAATTATTAAACATAACGATACCTTTTCTAAAAACTGAGTTAACCCCTTCACTAGTAACTGCAGTTTGCACATACAAGTTATTCCTATTTCTAGTATAATGATCATGGACTTCATTACAATAAACTAAATATTTATTAAAATAAGACGGTAACATTCCTTTTATTAATTTATAAATAAAAACTAAAACTTGATACTGTAATACCTCACTGACATTTAGCCATCCCAATCTATTCAACATCAATTCTGATCTTGTATCCCATGCACATTTAAGAATTATTCTCATTCCTCTGTTCTGTAAGACCTGCAGCCTTCTTAGACCCCCCTTATTAATAAGGTTACAGTATTGCTCCACAATTAAAAAAATATGGTAATATAATACTATTATAAACAATTAATTTGGCATACATTGACAATGACCCACTCAGTCTTGATAGAACACCTAGGGCCGGTTGCAGAAAGCAATGTTAAGTCTGGTGTTAGCTAACGTCGCGTCAAAGTGAACAAAAACGAATCAAATCTCAAATCTTTATGGTAACTAATTGATGCGATTTTGTTCACTTTAACGCGATGTTAGCTAACACCAGACTTAACATTGCTTTCTGCAACCGGCCCCTAGTCTTTTACCAATTTGTCCCGCAATATAATCAAGCTCAACTTATAATCCACCATTACCCCTAAATATTTCACTTCCTCTACAAATTCCGGGGGGGAAAATGAAACGTCTGGGGGGTATTTTTACCTATTCCACCGCAATCCGCCCATTATTTTATAGATTTAAAGAAACATGAATATGAAGTGGTAATGTTTCCGGGGGGGAATTTTGTTCTGCCCCGGGGGGAATTTCACCCCCGGTCACCCCCCTGGATTCAACACTGCCCTCTCTAATTATTGAGTACATGTTTCTATTAGTTCTACACATCACTTTAGTTTTTTTAGTATTGATTTTTAGCTTATTAACTGCAAACCAATCGCTAACTTCTTTTAGCTCACTATTTAAGATATTAACCATTTCTGCAATATTGTCACTTTCTATAAATATTACCGTATCGTCAGCAAATAAGTGACATTTACATCTACTTAAGATTCCACTCAAATCATTAACATACAATGCATATAGCAATGGCTCCAAGACACTTCCCTGGGGCACTCCTACATTCACTGCTCGATCTTCAGATACCTCCTCTCAACATTTCACTCTTTGCCTTCTTCCAGTTAGATAGTCTTTCAGCCACTCCCATGCCTCCCCAGTAATACCATATATTCTTAATTTATGAAAAAGCCGTTCTCTATCTACAGTTTCGAACACCCTCTTCAAGTCCCAATTTTTTTAATAGATGGTCATTCTGATTGATTGTTCTGCCGTTGGGCTGCTGCCGTATGGCTTTATATAATTCTTTATTGCCCTTAACGGTAGACATTATTCTCAAATTTCTCATAAATGCAAAGTGAATTAATTTATGTCCATGGGGCCAGAATTTTTCCGCAGCCGTGCTGATTGAAATCGGGCTCGGTCAGACCATTCACAGTTGGGCACCAAATTAACTGTGCTCTACTCAGATCCACACACCTAATAGATAGAGTAACAAGGTCAACACATCACCAAGACACACACCTCACACAATGGTTGCTACGCAAGCACAAAAGGCGCGCTCCAACTTTGTATCCCGAATCCGGGGCAAGTTGAGCGTTGTACCACCAGATGCAAGCACATAAAGCACCAGCCTCTACACCGCAAGGTAAAACGAGGTTAACTATAATATCGAGAGATCCAAAAAAAACTGTTCCTCAGCGGGCTGTGGAAATTCAACATATGAATAATATGTTGGTAACACTGTACGTCAATGTCAAATTCGAAGGTTATCAGGTTAGGTTTTCCGTCAGTTATGACACAAAATGACGCAAATCCTAACCTGCTAACCTCGAATTTGACATTGACGTACAGTGTCACCAACATATTATTCATACGTTGAATTTCCACAGCCCGCTGAGGAACAGTTTTTTTTGGATCTCTCGATATATACATACATAATACATCATTTGTTGTTTGATGTTTACTATGTTCGCAACTGGTGGATATTGGTCTTCCAGGCCAATTTTGCCATTAAAATACCCAATTAAAATCTTGACATCATACTGTGATATATTGTCGTAGATTTGCTCTATTTCTTTGTAAAATTGGTCTTTAACCTCATTTTCCACGTCTTTTGTAGACGAAAGAATATTTATTATGCTGAACGTGTCATTTGTGCTTTATTCTGTGTGTTTTTTTCAATTTGCTATATCGGTAACTTTGACCGCCCAGCTGGTTTTTATTATAGATTTTTTGGTACAGTAATTGATTGCTGTATTCACTGTAAATTTGCAGCCTCCTTATTTCTATTTGTTTTCGGGTTTGTTATCTGTGACCCTAAGGCCAGCTTCCCGTATCCTTGTTGGTTGGTATGGCAACAAAATAACAAGCTTGTTATGAATATAACAGTCCTAGGACTATTATAGAAAATTGTTTTGTGTTTGGTTACTATAGAAACAACAATCTCGCACTGTATTTAGGCAAACAATATTTGTAATATTCAACGGTATTTTTATTTTTATTAGTTGATAGCGCAAAAATGTTATACGCGACTATTATTAAGTGCTTTATTGGAACAGGTTGAAAAACTAGCCCCTTTGGATCTGGTTTTTCTAACTTTTTCCCTGCCTGTTCTATGACAGTTACCGATTTTGCATTTCCATTTTTGTCAGATCACCTCATATTATTACTCTTGATCTCTTTAAATTTGTTCCTTTCTTTCATAAGCATTTTCTCCTCTCAGCTTTCCATTTTTACAATAATCTCTTGCTTTTTCTCATCTTTTCCCACTTTAAACGCGTCTTGAATTTTCAGTTGGATCTGTAGTTTATTTTGTATTAATTTTTCAACATTTTCTTTTACCTCTTCTCCTTGGTTAATGAATCCTTTAATTATTATATTTAACCTCTTCTTTTTCTTTTTTATCCAGAATTTTTGCAATTCTTCGTTCAAATGCTTCTTTTCAAACATCCATTGTTCTTCTTTTTTCAGTTTCTCCTTCACCTTTTTGTTATTCCCTTCTTGTCAGAGTTCCTGGTATTCTACGTTTTTTTTTGAGATGCTGAAGGTTCCACTTCCCTCCTCCAAATCCAAAGGGCTCTCTATCAGTTTCTTCTTTTGTATAACCTCCTTTATATTCAGTACACTGTTTGCTCTTTGTCTTCAACACTGGTTTTGAAAAATCTTTTTCAAACAAACAAATACAGCTGCACTTCTAATATTTTTAATAATTTTAATTGACTTGTTGGAGTTACCATTGACCTTCACCGACTCTCATTTTACAATGTGTTTCGAGACCTTAGGTCGAGGGACTTTATCTAAAATTATTTATATTCGAAACCATTTGCTCAAAAGCAAATTTAAAAAAATATGTGGAAGCACACAGTTTGAGTGATTAAAATTGATGCACCAAAGATACATATGTAAAGATTATTTCTAGAATAGAAATGAATAGATAATATAAAATGTACGAACCTTGCCGAAACGAATATTTTCTCCATTTTTTAAGTTGTAGTTACAAATTTAAAAAATTTGACACTGACAAAACTATCAGGATTGTTGAGTTAACGAGTATTGCATAGCAATGACATGTCAAAGCTTGCTGGAAAATATAAATATTTTTAATTTTAGAATTGTTTCTTTGTTTGTTTGTTAATGGACAAGGTCTAGGCATACAGATAATGGACAAGGTCTAGGCATGCAGAGTACCAGGTACCTTAGACACCGACTGCTTGGGTCATATGGTCAAAGTCCTACTTAGAATTTTGCCGAGACCAAGGAGTTCCAACCCTAGCAAGGGATCTTTTACATGCTACACATCGTAGTAACATGGGACCCACGGCTTTACATCACTTCTGAATGATGGCATTCTGTAGAGGCTTTCATCTGCATTTTTTTTTTGAAAACCTCACCGGGGCCGGGAATTGAACTCGCGACCCTTAGATCAGTAGCCAGGAATTTTAGAATTACCTTTTCAACATTTTGCAATGTTACGCGTTGGTTTTTATAAAATAAGGAAATCTTTACTGACAAATAGAAATTAGCATGGAGGAAAGTGACTCTTCGAATTCTAACTATTCTTATTTACTGTCAGTTTCTTCTGAACTCGAAATTAAATCTTGCCAGGGTTGTCTTTTGAGCCGAATGTGAATGTTCTTGATATATTATTTAACTTGTTCTTCAAACAAGGTGCTTCATTTTTACCATTCTCTTGTAATGTTGCTTTTGTGTTTGATAATTTCAGTGAAATGTTCGAGTTTACATGACACAACACGAGTTGAGTGTCTAATTTTTTTAAATACATCCCAATCAATACATCCTTTGATAAGTTTTGGAAGACATGGAATATAAAGAGGGATAGAACTGAAGGTTATTAATACTGGAAGGTGATCCTAGTCGAGTTCAGGGATTACTTCTTGTTGGATTTTTGGCGACTATAAGATCGAGGATGTCGGGTTGATGATCTATTCTATAGGTAAATTCAGTAGGTGGTAAAACTTGTAACTGGCGTTTCACCGCAATGTTATGTAATTTGATTCCGCTAGGATTGTTTGTACAGCATCCCCAAAAGGTACTTCTACTGTTTAGGTCTCCAATAATTAGTAACGGTAATCAATTTGGTTCAGTGTTTTATTGGGTGGTTTATACTCTGCTATGATGTAGTTATAGCTAGTTGTTTTGATCCTCACTGAGACTGTTTCTAGGTTGTTCAGTTGTGGAGTAATGGGTGTATCGAACTGGAAATATCGCTTGATAATAATTGCTACTCCCTATGCCATTTGTGCTGGCCTGTCATTACGAAATACATATATCCGCTGATCTTAAAAGTTTCTCCCTCAGATAAGTGAGTCTCGGTCATATAAGCAACGTCAACATTGTATCTTGCTAGGAATGATATGAAGACAGATCTTTGAGTTTTGATCCTGTTCACTTTTCAGTTTTGTATTGTTAGGTTCCAAAGCTGTTAAGTGAGTTTTTCATTGAATAAACTAGGCGGGATATGTTTTGTAATAAATGGGGTATTATTCATTGTTGGATGAATTGCAGTATGGATTATATATTAGAGGACTGTGGAATTTGGGCGGGCTCCACCGCAATTAACACAGTGAGGTGGGTCTTATGGCTTTTTATTACAGGCATTAAGAGGGTGTTTTTACATTTGACGCAATGTGGTTTAGCGGCACAGTAATTTTTGGCATGGCCATATTTTTGGCACTTGTTACATCGAGGAATATTAGTTGATTTGTTTCTTGCTTCTAGTGGAAGTATGGAGTGGAATATTGTTTTTAAGTTATAAATTTATGTGCCTGTTTCATTTGCAGGTAGGATGACTGCGCATATTAATAGATTTGTACTGTCAACATTTATAGTTTTGTGTAGCAACTGGCAGTTGGTTTAAAATTGTTTCATCAGAGTAGGGAATTTGGTACCTGTATGGAAAACCAGACCAGTAGATTGGTGTGAATTATGCACTAAAACAATATTTTAAACAATAAAATATATTTCATCAACAGAGCGGCGAACGGAACAAAAATGAGTAATTGAAAAAAATATGATTCAGAATAAAAGAACGAACTGAATAAAAATAAACAATTGAAAAAGATTTTATTTTGAACCTTTCATTACTGGCGTCCAGTGTCACATATCCATGATAACTTCGATAGTTAGTATTACTAATATAAGGCGCAACGTGTCGAGTTAAACAGTAGCTTCAAATTACACTATAAGAAACATCAGCACATTGTGATAAGTTGGTGAGTGCGTTAGTTTTCGTTTGGAAAAACGAATCAGTCTGATACGCCAACACCAGTATTGTTTTTATGAAATGGTATGAAAGAAAACACATTAGAAAAGCAAGTAGTTCTGAGTTTTACTTAGTACTTTGTTAGTACAGTATTACCATAAAGATTAATTATTAGTTTAACACCGCTTCTGTGTAGTTTTTATTATTTATTTGATCTGACCCAATGCTAGTAATAAAGGTTAAAAAATTGGGTACATGGACACCACATATTTTCTTTAATGTGATTAATACTGTTCTTAAAACTTGCTGATATAAACTAACTAACACTCTCGTCAATACCACTACCAAGGTCACTGGATTTATATCTTCTGAGTAATATCCTGTCAGAATCTTGTAAGTTTCGATGAGGTCTCCTCTCTCCATTCTTTGTTTCAAGCTTGGAAGGTCAAAGTTCCATTGTGTAACCTCGGTAGGGTGAGTTATGTAGTTCTTTAGGAATTCTTGTACATTTGTGCTGCACTCTTTCCAGTTGCTCGATTTCCTTAAGGAAATATTGGTTCCATCAGAATGGCAGTACTCTAGTTTAGGTATGTTGTGTATAGTTTTTTTATCATGGAGATGAAGTGATTGGCTCATTTAATATTTTATATAAACTGGTTACCATTTTTCACTATGTGTGATATGTGTGTATCCCACTTTAGGTTTGTTGTAATATAGACTCCTAGAGCTTTTTGTTCTGTAACAGCTTGTATTTGAATGCCGTTAGTTTCATATTGGTGATTTGGGTTATTGTGACCAATATGCAAAACTTTACACTTCTTTTAATTTAATTGAAGTAACCAAGCAGCTGTCCAAGCTTCAATGGTCTTCACATCTTCCTTGAGATTAATGTAATCTGTTGATGGGTTACAAAACAATTTCATGTCATCTGTAAATAGTGAAATGTTAGTTTTAACTTGGTCCGTGAGGTCACTTATGTACAATATGAACAAGAGAGGCCCCAAAACAGAGTCTTGTGGCACACCACTATATACACCGTGTAAGAGTCGTGACACCCATGTGTTCCAGCGTGTACAACTCCCTTTTGAAAGGCACAGTGTTGGAAGGCCATTTGAAAATCTATGTAGACAACGTCTAAGGGTTTGCCTTCATTAACATCCTTGGTCCACTTTTTAAGACAGCACAGAAGGTTGATGGTTGGGGAGCGGTGTGGTAGGAAACCATGCTGTGAATTTGGTAGAAGTTTCTTTTACTCGAGAAAAACTTAATCTCATTTGCCACGATTTTTTCTAATAACTTGCACAAGTTGCATGATAGGCTTATGGGATGGTAATTGGATGAGTCGTATTTGCCTCCCTTTTTGAAAATTGGGATAAGAATCCCTTGTGCCATTTTTCCGGGAAAATGTCTTCTTCCAGCATGTTGTTTTATGTGGATGCCAGAGGAGTAATCAGTGTATTTTTTGGAACCTTTTATTCAGTGACATTGCAATGTGAGAAATTGCATTGGGTGCTCTAGTATCCCTATCGACAAAGGTGTTGGTGGTTAGAATCAGGTCTGTTATTAGTTGTTGGGTTTGGAAGTCTTTGAGTACCAGTTCATGAACGCTACTGTTGAGGCTTTGTTTAGCATAAATATAGAAATGTTTTTTTGTTCTTATCTAGTAACAGCTTCATAGTCTTCTCTGGTGTTTTGTATTATAGTCTTTAGCCTATTATTCTGAGCGCAATAGATGGCGTAGTTATTTTCATATTTGGTTCTTATATATGCGTCCCATACTTTTTTATCAATGTGTCGGAAGATGTAATTATTCAACTGCGGTGTGTGGCTATGCAGTTAGGATAGAGCGATCTGCAAACCTGCAGATGCAGCCACTTCAAACTCCAGCGGGATACATTTTTTTAAATTTGAAAATGTATTTAATTTATTAGAAACGTGAAGATATTGTTACTCCTAACTTAATTTGATTTTTAAAATTATTTAGTGTCACAATGTCGACGAGGGAAGTTCTGGGTAAAGCCTTTTACAGATTTTTTTGTTAGGGTTTCCTGTGAGTCCCATTTGAGATGTGGTTATAATCACTATGACCGAGTGGCGCTTGAGATGTGATCCTAGAAGTGATTTTTTATCGCTGACGAAGCAGATTACCAAAAGTGAACCTAGTTATTTCGGTATTTGGTATCAAAGTTGATCAGCTGGGAGCATCTGCATTCACTGTACCTCATAGGGAAATCCTCCACTTTTTTGTTTGGTCTTGATAATGTTAGGCTGTTCCAAGATATGTCGGGAAAGTTGAAGTCGCCAAACACCAGCAAATTGGAGTTTTCTTCAAAAGTTTGGACCAGACCTGAATGAGTTCAGTATTTTTCTCACGGTATGTAGCAACAGGTCGATATATACACACACACACCAAAAGAAAGGTCTTGTCACAGATCTGGACACTAAGGTACTGCAAATCGACAGTTCCTGGTGCAGAGTATTTATCATTCACTCCTTTCTTTGGCAACCATAGCTTTAATTTCATGGATTTTGGGGTGCATGGAGTTGGTGTGTGTGTAGTAGTATGTGAGCTCAGTTAAATGCATTAGCAGTTTTTTGGTTCTGAAGAGACTTGACGGTTTTTTATGCTCTCTTAAGGTTACAATTTTTGGAATTTTAGCTACATATTTTATTTTGAGGTTAGGTCTATTTATCTGACGGCGTGCACAAACAGCAACAAGGTCAAATCTGCCTAAGTGTTCTCGTTCCCAAGGTACTCAAACAACACGAGCCACCAAAGAGCATGGCCGTCGCATGGATCCGTGCTCGAGTTCACAAGGTGCAAGGCACATTAAGTCAGAGAATGCTGGGTATTTATCCACAAAAACTATGCAGTCTAAGCCGAAATTCTATGTTAACAAGAATTGTTCAACTGTCTCTTCTATCTCTTGATCCAGTTTTCCATTAGTTTCTACTATCGCACCCAAGCATTTTAAATGTGTTACTTGTTCTATTTTCTTTCCTTCTATATTGATGTTACAAGGGTGGTTTCATATATTTGTAGTTTTTTTCCATTTCCATTAAATAATTGTAGGTTATGTCACAGATTAGTGGAAGTGTCAACATTATTTTGTTGAAATTCGTGTCATATTATTTTTATATTATTGTAATTAGAACTACGTAAGTGCCAGTTACATATTTTATGTCAACATAATTTCAGAATAACAAAAAGGCCTTTGCATTATGCTTATGAAGAACTTAATAAATTAATGCAAAACCGTTGACAAACTGAGAATTTGCACATTTTTCAAAATTTTGTTGTGCTTTTACTGTTGAATCTTCTGTTAGGTCTGGTTTACTTTGGAAAGTCGTCGATTTTATTTTTTTTTTAAATTATATAGGTTGGTTTTAACTAGATTCCAAAGTTGTTTTTTATCGTTTTCATCAAAATTAATTTAGTTTTTATATAGCCAGGCCTGGAGAGTTTTTTATTTGAGTTAGTAGTTGGTCCCTTCTCTAACACTGGGTGATAAGGAGCATTATCCATAAAGATCGCACATTTACCCCCAATACTAGTTCGAGCAGCAGGCGCCAACTGATTTTCTACCCACTTCTGAAAAATGTTTCTGTTCATATTTTTGTGATAATCACACCCCGGTAGGAAACCACAATAGCCTGCAATAAGCATTGTGAATCTCTTATCTTCTGATTTAAATCTCTTATAGTGCGCCTATCATAATCTTTCATCCATATTTGTATCACGCTTCCGTTCTGGTATATCCAGGTTCAATCTAGGTAAATAATTTCACTTCTTCCTTGCCATCAGCATATTCTAAATATTTTGGTTAAACGTTTACTTGCCTACAGAAATTTTGAATCAATGATATATATTTTGTATCGATTTTTTAAATATTTGTACCACATCGATTTCAATGGTTTCTTAAGTTTTGTGTAGCCTCCTGTGTATTCAAAATTCAATCTAGCATGGTCTAATAAATTGTGAAGAGTAAAATGCTGGTTTTTTGTGGTATCGCTTGGCCTTGTTGAAAGTTTTTCTACAGTCTGAACATTAGATTTTAAATATTTATAAACCAATAAAACAAATATAAGTGAGAGGAATATCTAAACTTTCAAATTAATATTTTTATCTACGACCACTACTAAAAGTAGGCCTTTTGGCGCTAGCTTGTTTCAATAAAGTGACGTTTTATAGTTTACCGTGGTTAAAGAAATCAGCTGTTCACTTTTAGCACATGGGCTAAAAGTGAAGTGAGGTTATAAAACTACAATTTCGAACTGGAAGTGAAGTTGTAAAGTTATTCTAGTTGCTTCTTGCGTTACAGGTAAAGTATTTTTGAAATAATTAAAGCGTTATATAATGAATACAGTCAGATGCGGAGTATTAATAATTACATTTCGTAACTGACCTTGACTACTGTCATTCGCAAATATTCGCCCGCGCGGCATGGCCTACTGTTTATTTTGACATAAATTAGAAGTGTCGTAGATGCAAACCTTTGTTAAATCGATATTATGGATTAATAACGGTAAAATTAAGGTCGTAGATAAAATATTGAATGCAACATGTGCTAAAAGTCGTTTATGCACGAGACATGTTATGAAACTCAGGCTTCGGCTTTTCATGTCTCGTGCATAAACGTCGACTTTTAGCACTTGTTGCATAAATAGCTATTATGCACAATTGAGATTATCCAATAAGTTTTTAATACTAAACGACGCGAAAAATTATTCTCTTTAATTTGATACCACTACCATTTTTATGGAAAAAATGGTGAGCAGGAATATGCATAACCGCGATAAGCCATGTAAATTGCCTATGTTCAGAGGTATGACCAACCACCCGGTATATAACAGCAATAAGATAGCATGAACAAGAAAATCATTTGCAATGCTCCAGCAAGAAAGAAATAAACATAGCAACGACACCTAAATATCTTTGATATGATTTCGCATTTTTGAGTTATCTTAATAAAACCGAATTTTTGTATTCTTAATTCTATTTTCTTCAGGCACTAAAGTTGGAGCGCAACTTATAAATCTTCTTTATATGTACCAATTTGTAATGGACTTAAAGATTACGTTATCAATTTCTGTATCTGACGTTTCGTCTTGCAACCATTATCAGCTTAATTTTTCAGTCCTGATTTTGTAATTTAAAAAAAAGAATAAGCCGCAGTGGGTGTTTTGAATCCCTTATTAAGCATCCTTAATACGGTGGTGAATGCAAATAATTTTCATTAGTAATTGAGTAATTTATTAAGGATGTCGTACCCGGTGTAAAATCAATCCTGGGTACCCGAAAACGCGAAGCCGGACATCTCGGCGCGGGGCCAGCTCGGCGCCGGGACAACTCGGCGCGGAGCCATCTCGGCGCCAGCCAACTCGGCGCGGAGCCATCTCGGCGCCAGCCAA
Organism: Agriotes lineatus; assembly: GCA_940337035.1. Classification (NCBI taxonomy): domain Eukaryota; kingdom Metazoa; phylum Arthropoda; class Insecta; order Coleoptera; family Elateridae; genus Agriotes; species Agriotes lineatus. The sequence continues at coordinate 24,278 of CALNHX010004564.1, forward strand.
CTCGGCGCAAGGCCATCTCGGCGCCGAATTCAAATTCGCAAACCACAGTGTGCACTATGTAAGGATATTATTATAAACAAATAATAAATAAAGTGATCGTTGGCATCAAATGAAAGAAAAATATTTACAATTTCTTGGAAAATCAAACACTGACGACCAGAGGTGGTTGCAAAGTGATTACAAATGGGCCAAACGTAAGTTGTCAGTAAAATGTCACATTTTTTTAAATTAATTACGAAACATACATTTACTAGTCAAGATAGAGACACATTTTACGAAAAAAAGTTTTAAGGCCTTGAGACTGTTCAGTCAGCTAAAACTAACACACAATAAAAATAGCACTTTTTGGATTTACACAATTTCGAAAAACGCCATTTTCTAACTAAGTAAAGTGCCTTTTATGTGACAAATATTTCTTTAATGTTTATTTCCCAAATCAAAACATTTTATTGTTAACAAAGTGTTTTTATTATGAAATAAATGTGAGAGATCAAAGTTGGCCGAGGATTTTGAAATTTGGCATAGGAGCCTAGATGTTCATTCTAAACAACTTCTCTTGATAACTTTTTGTCGTATTTGCTACATAAAAGGCACGCTACTCTACAGTAAAATAGGTTTTTTGAAAATTTCCAAGGCATACTTGATTTTTGAAAACTGAAATGCTGTTAGAAATTCGCCTTTAACCAACCAGGGCTGAACCCCAAAAATGTGTAAATCCAAAAAGTACCATTTTTCGGGAATTAAGCAAGATTTCCATACGATTTTTTATTGTTACTTTTAGCTAACTCAACAATCTCAAGGCCAGAAAACAACCTTTTTCGTAAATTTTGTCCCTATCTTGGCTAGTAAATGCATGTATTGTAATTATTATTAAAAAAATTAAAATGTTACTGATAACGAAAGTCACGTGACCACTTTTGTTTGGCTCATTTGTAGTCACTTTGCAACCACCTTCTAAATAGATATTTTTTCATTTTATGTCAGCTTTTTGGCGATCACTTTATTTTTTATTTGTTTATAATAATTTTCGTACGTAGTGCACACTGTAGTTAGCGAATTTGAATTCGGCGCCGAGATGGCCTTGGGCCGAGTTGGCTGGCGCCGAGATGGCTCCGCACCGAAATGGAGGCGCTGAAGTGGCGGCGCCGAGATGTCCTAGACCCCCGAAAACGATACCCGGGTACTCTCGGGTACCTGAAACATATAACAAAAATGTTAGCATTTATCATCAACATCTGAGGTGGCTACAATTTATTTCTTTTACGCCGCGAGTTTTAAACTGAACTAAATTGAAACAGTACCTACTCACCCATTCAAACTGCAAGTCGTCTGTTATTCGTAAATATTCCAAGTTTTATCAAATTCAAGTACGTGACTTTTTATACGAAATTGGTAGCAGCATCAACATAACACAGAGGATGTTTATGTTACTTCATCCCAAACTGATGCCATTTAATGGTATTATTGACGGGTTGAATATTTCTTTGCAGCGGATTATTACCTTTATGAAACAAGAAGCAACATATGTGATATGGGATTGGGAGATTCTTGTTATTACTACATGGTTATGATTTACTAGAGCTTATTCCTATTGTTTTTAAGTTTTCATCATCTTCTCCGAAAAAGGTTGATTTTCTGTATATTATAATTTACTGGAAGGGTACCCGGGTCCTGAAAATATACCTGGGTCGACTATTAACCGGGTCGGCCCGGGTCACCACCGACATCTCTGTAATTTATCGATTATTTTTCTTATAAACAATAATTAAAATGCTAACAAATTAAACGTGTAGTATGGCTAAAATTTTACTGTTGCTTGGTTGTGATGCAGTTGAAGGCAATAGAAATGGCAATTCAAATAATTCTCAAATTACAGAGTACTCAGTGATGAAGTTTGAGCCAGCAGTATCGGCAGTATCACCAAAGATTAAAATAAACAGTCACATCACATTAAATCCTACAATTGAATTTTGAAGTTTATAATATGGATGGATAGCTATTACAAATAAATAAAAATCGTAAATTATAAAAATTATATGTATCACTATTTATTAAACAAAAATGATGTCGAATACTGGCTTTCACGGCCTTGGTCGATACTGCTAGGTTTTTTCGGGTTATGCCATGGTCGTCGATTTGAACTTGACGTTTCGCTTCTTCAAAAGTTTTCTAGTCTTTCAAAACCTGGAAGAACCTACCATTATAAAAATTTTGCTGTTTATCGGCGAACCCTGCTTTCATACATTTTATTTTATGTTGTCAAAGATTTGTTCTTTTAAATATTAAAAACGTTGCTTAGAGAATATTTTATCCATTAGATACCTTCTACAAATCACACATAACATTTGAAGTATGATGCGAAATTTAAAAAAATTGCACGTATTGGATTTAAAAAAAAAATTCAAATTCTAGAATTTATACCTATCTACTATGTTTTTCGGAATGCTCTTCGTTAAATATAACAGCTGCTTCTTTATACTATTTTATGTCTCCAGAAATTAACATAATTTTCTTCTCTTCTTTAAAGCTAATTGTATCAGCAATTTTATTTATTTTAATATATGGGAACCAATTTATAAATTTGTATGTGTAAATGCTTTTTTCTGGTTTAACTAAGTAACATTAAATACATTTTCATTATCACAGAGTGCAATTGCAAGTTAAAATTTCAAGACTGACTTGGGAAGCTTTGTCTGTAATCTTCATGTTTATGTTAAACCAATCTATTAACAAATTAATATATTTACACATTCGATTAATCGGATTACTGCTAGCGTATAATATATTATAATCTTCAATTGCAAAGATAGTCTCTCTTTGCATATTTTTGGCAGGGACTCTGAAATTCAATTCACTCAAAAAAACAGCAATCTCAGTCTCCATTATGTAATTTATACAAAAATATATCATTTGATTCACGCAAGTGTTGTTGTTCCAAGTGTTTGAATATATAATAAAGAAGATATAATAATGATTCAAGGAGGGATCCGCGAAGCCCATGTGTGGTGCGGTTCAAAAAATTAATTTTTTTAATGATTTTGAAAAAATGGTGCTTAAATGACTGTACGTCTGACGAATGTTAAATATTGTTACGTTTTTACGTTCGGGCTATTTATAGCTATTAACATATCTAGGAATGTTATGAGTATCATAACTGCCGCAGATGATGTATTGAAATCCGAGCTCGCAGAGCGAGGATTTTAAAACATCTGAGGCTGTTATGATTCATAACATCCGTGATTTGTTCAATAGTTTATCGGTTGCTGTATGGTTATGGTTGCCATGTACGGTAATGGACTATTACCGTACAGATCAGTTATGATTTAGTTACCAGCCTACTTTTGTTTATGTAAACAAGGGATTAATATACTGCAACCGATAAAAAATTATTCACTGCTTCTGTATTAAACATTTATTTACAACAATTAATTATGATTATTTACAAACACACAGATTACTTAAACTAACGAACTATAAGCACTATTTCTAACAACGATACATTTATTTATTTATATGCGCTGGATCAAACATCAATTATTTATTTGCCTATTTACGGCTTAAACACTAACGATTTATATGGTTATTTATCTGTTATTTATTTCACTAGGGTTCGTTTATATCACGCGCGCTTCGAGTCTAAAGTGAACTGACTGAGAACTCCGGCGGCCGTGTATTTATATGCGGGTAATTTCCTTCGAGATCCATCTAGATTTCGCTGGACCTTTCTGGGAACCGCATGACGCATTCGCGTGTTAGCCAGCAAGGTCCCTGACGTCACGCGTCTGCAGCTGCCTTTAAGGGCGCTGACGTCACGCGTCTGCACCTGGGGTCCAAGGTTGCAAGGTCATTACAATATATTTTTATAGCTTTAGCATAATGTAACTCTGGGCAAGTTCTGATTTGATTTTATTACAATTGATTGAAGTGTGCAATAAAAGTTATTTTTCTGTCAAAAATAACTCGGATCTTCCATAGATTTTATTTGTTTGAAATTAATGTTGTCTATGTTATAAATATTAGTGATCACGCTCGTGAAAAAGTTACAACTTTGCATTGTACAAGATTTAAATGCAAATTGTTTTCGTTGCATCATAAAAATACATTGATAGGTATTTTTATGGTTCTTAAGATAAACTTGGTCAGATTTTGATTTTGTTTAAAACATTTCAAATCATATGCAAACTACATATACTTTACATTTTCAATATTGGAACATATGTCGTTAATAAAAGTGTTTAACAACAGAGGGTCCAAGTGCGAACCTTGTGGCACCCCCAAAAGAGACCTTAATTTTCCAAATTTTTGGTTAAAGATCTATTTGAAAATATTTAGCATGCATGAAAGACTTCTTTTTAATCTCCATCTACCATAGTATAATATTCACAAATGTAATTTTTTATATTCCGAAAATTTGCCTCTACTTTTGGAGCTCAAACTTAAGATAGCAAATGGTCATTTCGAGAAATGTAGACAACTAGATCACGAGCTAACTTTTTTGTGGACCTTGTAAAATAACTTGGTATTCGAAAGTCTCAGCAACTATATAATAAGTTGTCTCGTTTCAGCGCTAAAAATGGAGAGCAATATGCCTGCGGAAGAAGCTTTGAGCAGCGAGGCAAGCAAGGGTGAAAGGAGTGCTTCCCAGGAAGGCAGCTTTGACTTACCCGAGCTTATTCCCATCGGCAAAATAAACAGTGGACGCAATGAAGAAATGCCATCACTTGGTGACCCTGAGCTGCCCGTGGTAAAACCCAAACCTGCAGAACCAGTGCAAGACGCTGCGATAGTGGCTGTAGAAGAGGTAACAGAGATTACGGTGCAAAAGGCAGAAGATTCTAGCAAATCAGTGGTGTCGCAAAATAGTGATAAAACCATAACTTTAGAAAAACTGGTACAAGAAGCCACCGAAGAAAGCCCGACACCAATGGATACTAACAACACGGATGTTTTAATAACTTTAACAGAGACTAACAGTAAAGAAAATAGTGTGATAGAAAGTGATAAGCAGAATGATTTGGACAATAATACAGTTCCAGAGGAAGTGGTGGTGGATTTAACTGAATGTATAGTGGAAGAAGGTACTGTGGACCAAAATGACAGTGGCAATACGTTGGAAGGTGAAAGTGAGGTAGCTCCCAATGATGGTATCTCAGCAGAAGAGCCTGCTAAGGAAGCGTCACCCATTGAGGCGGTTCCACCTAAAACACCTGTCGAGGAAATGTCAGCTGAAACACCTGTTGGCGAGACCTCAGTGAAAACACCTGTTGAGGAAATTACAGTGAAAGCATCGATTGAGGAACCTGCTAGTAAAGCAGCCAGTGAAGAAGAGACCAACAAAACATCCATTGAAGAAGAGACCAACAACACATCCATTAAAGAAGTTTCTATTGAAGTTCCTGTTGAGGAAGTTTCAGTTGAAACACTTGATGAAGCAATTATTGTTGATGAAACTTCTACTGAAGTTCCAGTAGAAGAAACTCCAATTGAAGTTTCAGTAGAAGAAACTCCTATGCAGGTTTCCATAGATGAAACGCCTATTGACATTTCAGTAAATGAAACACCTGCTGACGTAACAGTTAACGAAACGCCTGCTGATGTAACAGTTGACCAAACACCTGTTGAAGTTTCAGTTGATGAAATGCTCGTTGAAGAACAACCTCAACCTGTAACAACTGATATTGAAGAAGAACATGTTCTTGTAGAAAATGATGTGGCTTTTCCTACGGAACAGTTGGAAGATAAAGCCTCAGAAAATGCTTATGTAGTGGAGGCTGATACCAGCAATGAAATGGACGATGTGGAATACCATGTAGTGATAAATGATACTGAAACTGTTTCCGTGAATGGAATGCCTCAATTAACTAAACAAGATATCGGTGTGTATGAAACCGAAGTTGCAATTAAGACTGATGAGGAATGTTCATTTGAAAAACAAGTGGTTCATGACGTCACCATATCCAGTAGCGAAGTACAAAACCCCGAAACTTCTGCAATAATCTCCTTAGCCTCAGATACCATAACTGAGGTCACTTTGAGCGATGTCCAGGTTCTGGAAGACACACAAGAAGGGTTAGTAACCTTAAGCGAACTGAACGAGCAAACACAGCAGGAAGTTGTTATTTTACAAGATGAAAGTATGCTTCTTATGGAAGCCGAAGAGTACGACCAACCAGAGTCCATCGAGGTTACCTCCCAAGAAGAACATGAGTTAGAAGAAGGCGAATCGAAATTAAAAATTCCATGCCACGTTTTAGGCCGTAACATTGAAAATCCGTTGGAAGATCCTGTACGTAATGGGCGGCTGCTAATGAAGCCCAGACTGGGTGTGAAAATTCCTTACAGAAACCTGACTAGCCAGATTGTGTCAAAGCAAGATATAGCTAATGAGATAATGGAGCGCTCTCGTATCAGGCAAGCGTCAGCAGAGCCACCAGCAGGAGGCGATGTATTTTTTGCCAAGAAGCTTACTCAGAGACTGGCAAGGAAGTTGACTTCGCCTGAAAAGACCGTCCCGAAAAGTTCTACCAAAACTTCGTCTGCATCCTCGGCTAGTTCCAGTAAAAGGGTGATTACAAGCAGCAGTAAGCAGCCTGCTCCAAGTTCAAAATCTTCCCAGGCACCCCCTAAGCAACAAACTGTAACAGTTGCGACATCGAAGGTGCATGTTTCACCTGCCATTACGCCCAAATCCAACAGTTCTAGCAGCAAACCACCTATAATTGTGAAGGCATCGGATAAAATCACAGATAACTCAGATTTAATTGCACTTTTAGAGGGTGACGATGATACTGATTGGACTACGGTTTGTCCGAAGAAGAACGATCTGTCCAATTCCAACAAAACGGATTCGTCGAAGAAGTCTGACAAATTGCTTTCGAAAAAACCGTCAGACTGGGAGCGAGAAACTGCTCTAAAGCAGTTGCGAGAACTTCCACTGAAATCATCTAAGGACTATGTAAAAAGCAGCAGCAGCAGCAGCAGCAGCTCAAAAACTAGTGAATTGTTGCCACCGAAACAGATCATTAAGGAATTTAAGGAGGCTATAAAGTCTGAACAAGCTGTGGAAAGCTCGCCGCCAAAGGACCCATTGGACGAGCTAAAGGATGATTTAAACGCAGAGCCTAGATTTTCTTCAAGTTTAGTCATGAAGACCTACACTCGGAAAAGAAAACCGTCTGAGGACATCATGAAACCCATTTTGGCATCGGCTACTATCATTCATCCACCCAAGAAGATGATGATCCTTGGTGAGCCAAAAACAAGCAGCACCGTTCAGAAGCAATCTTCTTCTAGTTCTCTTCAAAAACAGGTTGCTGCTTCTCAGAAACAAATTTCCACTCCACAAAAACAAGGCACTCCCCAAAAACCAGCTGCAACCTCCCAAAAACCAGCTGCCACCTCCCAAAAATCAAGTACCACCTCTCAGAAATCAACTACCACCTCTCAGAAATCAACTACCACCTCCCAAAAACCAGCTGCCACTCCCCAAAAACCAACTGTCAATCCTCAGAAACCAACTGTCAATCCTCAGAAACAAGCTCCCACTCCTCAAAAACCTTCTCAGAAACAAACTGTCACCCCGCCACCAAAACATCCCTCGTCTACTCCGCAAAAGTCATCTTCGCAGAAACCGCCCTCGACTCCCAGCACACCAAAACCTACCCCAACACCGTCCGGGCAGAAATCTGTTCAAAAATCGTCGTCATCCTCAAACATATCGAAGCAAGCTTCAACAGTATCCAAAGCTGCTTCTACCCCGAACATCCCGAAAGCATTGGCAAATTCCACCCAGAAAGCGACGGCGACTCCTGTGCCGAAAACACCCGTCGTCGAAAAGAAAGTGGCTGTTGCTGCGAATGAGAAGAAACGTCCGAGTACTCCAACCAAACCTGCAGAGCCCGTTGTGGTGAAGAAAACGCTTTCGCCGAATACTTACATTAGCAAAAGCTCCCGAATTGTGAAAAGAAAGAAGATCTGGGACCCAGATGAGGCCAACCCCGTCTTCAAAGTATCGCCGGCGTTGAAATCGCCGAAACCTCAAGAGGTTAGTCCGGAGAAGACCGTAGAAAAGAAAGCCGGTAAGGGGGCCGCTAAGCCTAGCATTGAGAAGGCGACGCCAAAGAGCAATGAGAAGTTGGATGGTTCAACTCCAAAGACGACTGAGAAGAAAATTATCAAGTCGGTTGGTGTTCTTAAACCCAGCAATGAAAAGACTACGAAGAAGGTTATAGTAAAGAAAGTTTTGAAGAAAAAGATAAGACCCAAGAGGCTTACCGAGGTGGATCGATTGTTAATGGACGAAGGAGCTGTAAATCTGCTTTACTCCGTCAAAAATACGGAGGAATTACAAAATTTGAGGAAGAAGAAAAAGAAGACTGTTATTTCTCTTGATAGAGCTCAAAGGGAGCTGCTTAACAAAACAAATGAGATAAAGAATGATCTTCAGATAAATAGTACTAAGGACTCCCCGATTTCGTTGAGGAAAAAAGAAGGCGGCACTCCCAAGGCATCTCCCGTCAAAATTGAACTGGCAGCAACCATCTTGCAAAGGAAGAAGTCGAAGGACTCGATTACTGGGTCTGTGCACAGCCCGCCAGCTTCTCCGGCTTATGCTTACTCACAGCATGCTGAGGCCTCGAGAATTATTAGACGTCATTCAAGCAGTTCCTTCTCTAGCGAGGATACCGATGAGGAAGAGGAGGATGAAACCGACACAGAGAAGAGTACGAAACAGAAAACTGCTGCAGCGGAATCTCCCAAAAAGAAACAGAAGATTGCTCATGAGAAACAAGGAAAGGCAGCACCCGCAGGTGCAGACAAGCAGCTAGTTAAGGAGGAAATACCTAAGACTAGCAAAGTGTCGCCAGATGATCCCAAATATTCTCAGTTTGAGACGTTCAACGTCAGGAAGTTCGATAATCTGGTACAGCTCATTCTGGCACCGACCTTGTCAAACGGACAGACAACGTTAACCCTTCAGGTAAGTGGCGTTTTATTATTCATGATGGGTAATTCTACGACACTAAAAATGTTGCAGGTCTTAACAGAATTAATCACGATACTAGATCTACTTGAGAAGGATAATACCTGCCGTGTTGTCCTATTCTCTTCATCGGGAAACTCGTTTTGCCAAGGGATTGACTATAAAGATCTAGCATGTGATGATCAGAAGCAATGCCAAAGTATTGCCGAAAAATATGCTTCGAGCATTAGGTAAGTCCTCAAGTGCTATTGTGATTATTTCAAACAAACTAATATCGTTGCAGGGAATTTCTAACGGCTCTCACCAAGTTTTCCAAGATTCTGGTAGCTGGAGTTCATGGCAATACAGTGGGTATCGGAGTGACGATGCTGCCGCTGTTCGACATGGTCTTGGCGAGCGACACAGCCACGTTTAGCACACCGTATGCACAACTAGGATGTGCAGCTGAGGGCGGTGTACTGCTCACACTTCCGCACGTTATGCACAATGCATTGGTAAGTTTTTGAAGCGAAGTGATTTTAGATGCTAATGTAATGTTCTTTTTAAGGCCAGCGAGTTGTTCTTTGCATCCCGAAAACTAACAGCAGCTGAAGCCCTGCGTTTAGGTCTTGTAACCCGTACTCTGTGGCCCGATAAGTTTCAAGATGAGCTCATAGCTGCTTTAAAAATCATATCCGGCCAGTCTTTACAGGTTAGTGGTTGTGATATAGCAATATCAAAATGCACTAATAAATGCACATGATAGATTAGCATTAACTACAATTTGATTGAGAAAGGTTGGCATTAGATAAAGCAGAATTAAAAGGGTTACGTTTAACTTTTTATTCATAATTGATGTTCGTAATGGCAAACGCAACTTAAGTGAATGACATATTTGATCTGGTAACGTCAATACAATAATGTGAATTTAACATGATACAGAGATGTTTGTGGCGTTACAAAAATTATATGAGCGTTAAGAGTTACAGTTTACGAAGCCAGCAATCGGCAAGACAGCTGAGGATTTAGAAGTAGTGCAAGGAATAATAGATTGCAAAGAGCAATGATAAGGCTACCGAAAGCTTGATATAAAGAATAGTGCAGTGCTAATAAACTCGTGCAAAACAGTGCATTTAAAACTAATAGTGAAAAGCAGAAAATTGTGAAGTTATAAAGTGTTACGATTAACATTTATCGAAAGACAGTTTAGTTAGGTAAAACAATTGTATCAAAACTTACATTCAAAACAATTGTAAAATTAGTTGCTAGGATACCAGATATTCAATTGTTATTATTGACTACCCAAGCCATAAATGAAGTTGGTGGTTGTTAAACTTGGCACCCGAAAAGTTGTAGTTTATCGATGTTAAAAGTATTGGGGTGAGTCCAAAAAGTTGTTTTGTTTTCAAATCCACAGAGTGCAGTTGTGTCAAGTTTCTTCGTGTTTAAAACTCCTGGTGAAGATGGAGAAGCTTCTCTTTGCTTGCAAACCTGGTAGTTGGCTAGCCTTGCCCATCGAAATTGAAAAAAAGTGACCTTTTTAGAGGTTAACGGCTACCATTGGCCTAGTACAGGGAATTGAACACAGTCCAGACACAGTGTTGAGCATATTGCTTGCTCGCCCATCCGTTCTCAATCCATCGAGTCATAAGCCTCTTTATAATCTACAAAAACTGCATACAGCAGCTTGTCTGGTCTACTATTGATCTATTTGCCCTAAATTCGCATTGGGATTTGCCTATTATTTGTTCTGCACGTTCATTAATTCTGTTTTTTTATGAAAGTTGCCAGAATCTTATGCATTTCGTTCCTTTCCTGTATGCCTGTCATTAGATCAAATATTTTCCTTTAATTTTTTCTCAGGATTGCTTCATTAATTTAGTATTTATCACGAAGTTTTTGATAATCTCTTGTAGTTCTTGTTTACTTCGGGGGTTCTATTTCTTTTATATTGTTTCTGACTGCTTTCATTCTTGTTCTTTTCTTATTCTGTCTCTTGTTGTTACGTAGTTTCTCAAAATATTGTTCTCATCTTTCAATAATTTTTCTGTGAGTGTGTTACGGTATCAAACTGTTTTAATGACAGTCACGAGTGAGTGCCAAATACTCAAACATGTCCGGGAAACGTCCACACTTACCCTGGAAATCGCACAAAACAGGCTCAAGGCCACGGCTTGATACGCTCAGGGAGATGGGCGTGGTCACAGGGCAAGCGTGACGGTATGTATCGGGTGTTGCAAAATAAATGGGCGCCACAAGATTCAATCGGGGAAAACCCACGCTTAACCGAACCTTGAAAGCCAAACGGGGTAGAATACTCAAGTAGAAACTCTGGCCTTGCAACAGTGTAGCGACAAGCGCGTCGACCTACCTGCAACACTTATGAACCGCTCCCAGGTCTCACCTTACATCGATCTTGACCCTGTAAATAAGCATGCACACATACCAGGGATAATCATAAGTCCAATACAGTAAACAGATCTATTAGACCAAATTCATGGCCGAAATTTACAGCAGCGCCGACGTGATTAAACGGGTTAAACCTAGAAAAAATAAATAAAGCCCAGCTGGGGATGTCTTATCTAACAATAGTACTTAAACATGTACAGGTAAATTTAGGAATGAGCGCACAATGCTTTGAGTAAGCGATAATAGCAAGTATGTTTAATTTAATAATACAAAGGTTAAATGCAGAAGGCGGACGGCGAGTATCGCTACAGCTGTCGTTCGACGTGGTGTGGATGGGAACTTGCGACGTCCAATGAGTCCCCTAATTACTCTGGATAATGTGTACGCCCCCTTGGCAATCACAAAAATTTACAAGGCGGTTATATAGCACACTCGGGGGAATGGATCCCGGACCAGAAGCTGGAATAATTAGCCCTACATGCCTCCTGAATTACTTAATGAGCGGCATAAGCCATCGATACGGACATCACAAAACCAACACCCAAACGCATAAGCACCTACTTGCACAGCTCGCGCCGCACTGTCTGTCTCAAAAAATTACAAGCCACTTTTTTGCCCTCGCTGCTTGTCTCGCACGTGCAAGATGTAACCAATCACAACGCAGCTCACGCCAGACTCGACAACTCGCTATCGGTACAATGCGACAGAAGTTGAAATTATTTAAGAAGATATCCTGCTTACTGCTGTAAATGAACGTTCTTACATGCAATGGAGCCAAACAGCTGTACAAACAGCGGCATAGAGATTATAGCGTTTTCACTAAACCTTTTAGAAGACCTAAAGCCACGTGCGTGTTAGGATTTTTGTTTGATGCAAAAAGCTAAAGTGTTATATGATAAAATATGACTGAAACGGAACCGATATACAGGCAGACTCGCCCACTCTGTACCAAAACTGCTCCAAATGGTCACGTACATATTGAATTTAAAAATAGCCTGACAAATGACTTTCACTCAGATATTGAATGCAATCCGCAAAGTCTTGCGAAACGTTAGTCTTTATGGATGCACAAACAGCAACAAGGCCAAATATAAGTATTGTTACGTTTTTACGTTCGGGCTATTTACAAAATTATTTGACGCTTCTTGGATTAAACATTTATTTACAATGATTAATTACGATTATTTACAAACACACGAATTATCAAGGCAGAACACAAATTACTTAAACTACCGAACTGTTTCTAACAATGATACATTTATTTATTTATATTGCACTTAAGAGTAATGATTTATATGGTTATATTTATTTGTTATTTATTTCACTAGAGTTATATACACACGGTCTATTTATATTACGCGCTTCGAGAATTCAGACGGCCGTGTATTTATATTCGCTGGGGAGAGGTTCCAGAAACGTCGCGATATTTCCTCTAAGTTCCAGACACACGCATGACGCATCGCATCGGGGCCACTCTCGCCTCACCTGGAACAATGACTCATTCGTCCGCACCTGGTCCCAAGGTCGTCTTTTGGCAGCTGTGCCTCACGCGTTTGCAGTTGCCTGATTTCGAGGTCGTTACACTATTATCATTCTCAAGATACTCGAGCAACACGAGTCACCCAAGAGCATGGTCATCGCGTGGATCCTTGCTAGAGTTCACAAGGTGAAAGGCAAATTAAGCCAGAGAATGTTGGTGTTTTTACCTAACGGGTGTTCAGAAAGTCTTTACGTCCTGGGCGGCTATGGAAATTCAAATGTATGAATAATATGTTGGTGGCACTGTAAGTCCGTGTCAAATTCGAGGTTAGCAGGTTAGGTTTTGCGTCCGTCTGTGTCAAATCTCACGGAAAATCTACTAACCTGATAACCTCCAATTTGACATAGACTTACAGTGTCACCAACATATTATTCATACGTTTGAATTTCCATAGCCGCCCAGGACGTAAAGACTTTTTGAACACCCGTTACAAAGACTACATGGTCTATGGTCTTCATCTCAAGGTGACTCCTTTGTTCTGAAATGCCTAGTTGGAATTGGTTTATTTTACCAACTCCGATTGTTGATAGAATTGTCATACTGGTTCTGTTTGGTTCTTCTTTTGCATAGAAAATCTTAGAACCCCGTCCGTGTTGTATGGTATTAGGGGGCTTGGTCTTTGGATGTGTTCGTTGTTTTACACGATTGCACATCGCTTTTTGGTCATGTCAACCTCTTTATTATCTCTCATTCTGTTGTTTCTCTCTTGAACTAATCGACGTTTTTTGTTTCAGAGTATGCAAGCAATAAAGAAGCAACTGCGGCAGCATTTACTACAAAACGTAGAAAGCTCTCTCAAATCCGAGTCGGCCACCCTGATTCGGCACTGGGTGAGCGGCGAGTGCCAGAGCAATTTTAGCAGTTACAGCGTGGAGAGCAAGTGATTTCACACAAGTGCGAGGGCTCCTAGGCCGCCTAGGATCATGGTACAAATTAATGTAAACATAAATTCGACTTTAAGTTCAGGTGTTCTAATCCTATCGTTTTACCATTAACATAATCAGTAGTACCGTACAGAAGCAACAACGTGCCAGGTGCCTTTGGGTTTTCAAATGTCAAAAATTACTTTTTTATCGACACTACACGTAAGAGAAGGTATCTGACATTCTGTACTAGCATTGCTCGGGCGCGTCCGCATGCGTCGCCTGCATTCAACACTTGAGTGTGATACATTTGCTAATACCCTTATTTTTAGGCTTTAACATAAGTAATATTGTGTTCGCGTTATAGTGATTGGAATTCGAGTCATCGAATCAAGCACGAAGTCTGACTTTATTTTATCCTTCTTTATCGTCAGTAATATTTTATTTTATTTTATTTTATTTTATTTTATTTTAATCATTGCTTGTGTTGTTGACCTTTTATTTACTGTAACTTTAATATAGGTTTTTGATATGCATTACGTGCTAGTTTATTTAGAATTACAAGAGCGCTGTGTTATTAAACATTTTATTTCTAGAGAGCACTTTTGGTGTTTTCACTAATAATAATCATGATTTGTAAATTCACGCCGTATTGCCCGAATCGGCTGCTATCTCGTGATGGTGGCTACGTGCAATACTCCGTTGTATGCGAGGTGCTAATATGTTTTGTGTACTATTGGATGATGAAAAGTAATTTGGCAAATCACTATTAAATAATTAATTTCTCGTTTAAATATTTTTATGAGTAATTCTAAGGGTTAAAGACGTTATGTAATTGTACATATAAGATATAACTTGATGTAGTTTTAATAAATTAAATTGTACTAGATATATTTTATTGTTAAGTTTTTGATCGATTTGATTTCCATATTGCTGTCTTTCGATGCCGATTTCACTCCTTCGGTTTACGGGACTTGTCGGGCTTTGGCAGGTTAAGGATTGGATTTTTATGCCTGCAAAGGAATGAAGTGTCGAAAGGAATAAATTTGTATTTTGTATGTAAATAAAAAAACTTAAAGTACGTGTGGTTACCCTTTAACTCAAAATATTGCGGGATAACCAGTGACTTCAATGTACTGAGGGAGAAAAAAGGTAAGTTACAGCTTTGGGTACCGAGGACAGTCGTTGAAGGCATGACGCTCCTTATCATTCATTGTGCCATTAACAGAGTACTAGACGACTGGATTTCGGAAGAAATAATTGACCCTGACCTTTCTTCTAAATGAGAGTGTTCCAAATATTTAGTTGTTAGGGCTTGCATATGACTTTGTAGCCTCCATTTTCACTAAAAATGGCTAATCAGTTGCATACAGCAAGTTTGATGGTGTGACTAAAGTACATTTTTTTTTCGTACACTAGCATTGAAAGAGCTACTTTGCAGTACAATTTATTAATCAGAAAGTTGCACTTTGCGGTATTCGTACGGCAAAGTAGTACTTTGCGGTATTCGTACGGCAAAATAGCACTTTGCCGTACGTTTCCTTAGTTACAACACATATAATATTACATTACATTAATATTACTCTACTTATTTGCTATATACGAGGATAAATTTAGTATTCCGTTTTGTATGCTACTGTACGAAAAAATATTGTACGAAACTCGTATGAAAGTGGCTTTTCCATACTCGTCTCGAAATTCCGGACTCGGCCTAACGGCCTCTTCCGGAAACATCTCACTCGTACTGAAAAGCTCCACTTTCTATACTTGTTACGTAAATTACTATTCTATAATAATTTTCAAGGTCAACTTTCTAGGGGATAAGTTGCATTTCTGCAGGGTCCCTAGTTTTAATAATGTTGGTACATAGACTTTTAGTTCTTTTCTTCCACTAAAAAAATGATTTGTCATTTTGACAGATATGTCATAATTTAATATCGCTTCATTTTTGCATTTATAGCTATTTAAGTCACAAGGAATGTAAGGACCTATTAACATTTGAGGTAGGCAAGTACAAGCCAAGACGAAGTCGCGGCTTGTTGCCTGCCGAAATTTTCCTAGATTTTTTAAAAAATCGTTTGGTTTGTCACCTGTCACCAGGATTAATTTTCGTGAGTCGTGTTACCTATGAGTGTCACATGTCACATCAACACTTGCGATTTATAAACAAAACGTATCAATCTGCATCTTGCTTTGCTAATTTTATTATCCTAGGAACTTAATAATAATATTTAGTTCCGTTGTCAAGAAAAAGCAGCAAACAAATATAATCACCGACTTACACGTTTTGTTACTAAGGCTGTATCACTGACTTACATGATCAGCAGCGGGAAAAAATATTTCTTGGTTTTCTTTTTTTTATCTGATTTTATTGATGATAATGATTCCATGTTAAAAAAAGAAATTTGTCAAGTTCAAATTAAGAAACTTTGACATTCAAAGTTGACACATAACCATAATTTTGAAAAAGTTCTACCAACACGAGGTATAAAAATTTCCTAGCGTTTTAATCACATGTCTACCAACATTGTAACATTTTGACAGTTATTATAGAAAAAAAAACGTACTTTAGGTGTGCTTTGATGTCAATTTGACGTATTTGTCCTTTCCAGGATACAGACATATATGTCAAATTGACATCAAGGCACCCTAGAGGTGACCACTCAGTTTGATAGAATCGTCGCCTGAGTTGATTAGCAAAACCTGCGTCTTTAAGTCGGTAATATGCAAATTATGGCCACTTCGTGAAATTGACGCTCACAGATCACATATTTTTCCTTTTACATGATAAGTCATTATTCAGTCACAAAAAATTTGCCCTATTTGATGGAAATTCATGATAGTAGACATTTTGCATATTCCTATTTCCACGTGCAGGAATACGAGGTATTTTCAAAAATGTTTTAACCAAAGCTTTCAAATTTTAAATGTCAAATTGTGTGAACTAGCGCCAATGAATAAAATATGAACTATTGAAATAAATGGCAAAACAGCCTAGCTGGCAGACTTTATAAACGTACTAACATAACCTATCAACGCATATGACTGATAAAATAAGCCAAAGATTGTTCTATGACAAATGGAATGTGTTTGACAAACAACAAAATGATCAGAAGTTGGAGAATGGTTTAGCTGCTGTAGAAACTTGAGTCTCTTCAATGTGCTGACGATCTTGAGCAATACACACAGACAGTTTTTGGGTTTTTGGACTTCCAGAAGGAGAGGGTGAATCCACAGTAATCATTAGTCAAGTTTGTAAAGAGAAACTACGCTTGGACGTTCCTATCTCTTTAATGACTGCAGCCGTCTTCTCCTTGGCTCGGCTAACCAGAAATTTTTAATAGAAAAAGAGTATATTTGATAACTTTGTTGAAACCTTTGAATATAAAACCTCAGGAAGAAGCGTTTCGTATAAAAATAGGGAACAAGTTGGGTCTTCAATATGGCGGATAGGTGTTTCCGCTTACATTGACCAGTAGCGTCACGAGACAAAGGGGTAGCAAAACTGTTAAGTTTAAGTAGAGAATAAACCCATTTTCAAACATACTTACCACGCCACTGATGAAATTTTGTTAGGTTTATGTACATTGTTTACATTGTACTGATTGATGTAATTATTACGTACTGATGGAACGTTATTCCTTTACTTGTAATTGTAGGTGTTTGAGAACACACACAAGAAGCACAACTAACCATTTTTTACCACAAGTTTGTTTACAGCGAAACCGGCGTAAACACCCGAAACTCACAATAATGAGTCATCAATGGCGACTTCCGTCGTAGTTCAATCATACGCTACAAGTTAACGACACTCCTTCCTGAGGTTTTATATTCAAAGGTTAAAACCAAAATTTTAAATAACAAATGAAGACAGTAACAACGTGCCACCAACAGAATTTTATTCTAACGTGGACATACCCATTCAAAAGATTAAATTTCATTTGGTTTAGATTGCCAAAGAAAAAACAGACTATATTTCTGTGCCAATGACAACTGAAACGCCTTAAATTTTGGAAATCGATAAATAAAATCAACCTGATGAATATCCCTTATATTATCAACGTTAACAGTTATTTACAAAAAAAATAAATCTATCCTAAAATTATTACTATATGTTAATTAAAAACTAACTCCACTTGTAAATACGCGTCAGCTCCTCGTTCATGAAAATCGAAATAAAAAATTAACAACATTAAATAAAACTATTAAATTATAGCTAAAATTCTAATTAAAATTCAATTTAGTTTTCTTAAGTCTGATATTTTCCAAGTTCTTTGCCTTCAAATGCACTGAATTAGTAATAGTTTTTAGATGTTATAATCTATACTGTAGCTTACTTTACTCACTTTCCTCAAATATTTATAAAGTGATCTCAAACTGAACTGAAAGATGGTAGACCTGGCAAATAACTACTAAATAATAATTATTATAAATTGCAGCTCAACGTGTTCTAGAAAGCTAATATACAACGTCCGTCGTTCATGAAATAATCATATATTATACAACTAGGCGATCGAAAATAATCGATTTCGAGACGTATTGCCTGAAATACCACGAGACGTATCATTGAGTAGTGCTTCATAAAGCATTACGTCGAGTCACCGAATTCGTCTGCGAACCCTTTTAGTCAAAATATACTTGTACACGAAGTCTAAATCGACTATTGCGACATTAATAAGACACTTAAGTATAAATACTTGCATTTATTTTCTGCCGTTTACAGAACAACTTAAGTTTAACACCGTTACTTATTGACTAACTAAATTCTAAGTCCATTTGGTCCAAGAAAACTCGGTAGGCGTTCTCAATATTTCTAATAATCCTATCAGAGCAGCTCTCAATTTTGGACTTCTCTCACGTACAGATGTACCTACGTAACAATTCATAATAGCTCTATGAATTCTACAAACTTGAAGGTTCCACACGATAAAATTTGTCAAGCGGTCGACACTCGCAAAGAATCCCTAATAAATTTTACAATTTTTCTAAATGAATTTGCTCCAGCCAGCACATAATTTTTATGACCGGGTTGCAACAGTTGCACTTCTGATCACGTACTAATAATCTAGCTTCGCTCAATTTTTCGGCTTACAAGGGATTAAATTTACACTTAACCATTCCGTGAGATTTGAATATTTCCATCTTTCCAGAGAAAAGCATGTTCCAAATACTGGCTAAATACTAGCCTGTTGTAACTTTTATATGACCATTTTACCTACGTAATTCTACCTTAAAATATTTACGATACAAATTACTTATGGCAGTCATTAAAATCAGACCCTTGAAAACAATATTAAAACCAAATAAATGAATTCAAAATTTAACAAATAAACACCAAATTATGATTCTCCTGTTTACTTTTTATATTATTTTATATGTTTACTCATGGTATAGTCACTATAATCCGCTCGCATTGTGTTTATGTAGGTACACTCGGCACACAGAACAATACCTACTCCACATACGCATCCTGCATTCATTAACAAGTTGCGCGAGTGCAACATTTTTTGTCAAATATTATCCCGCGATGCAGATTTATAATAATGTTTGAAGCAAAATCTAAAGAAAGTATTAAGAGTATTTAAATGAATTAAAAAGAGTATATTGATAGCTATTTTATAAAAAGTAACAGTAAAGAGGATATTATTCAGAAAAGAGTATAATATTCTAAAAAAGAGTATGTCTGGTCACCCTATCCTTGGCAAAAAATCTGGACAACGTGCCATCTTCATTAAATTTGTAAGCAGAAATACCAAAAACTTGGTGTGCATTAACAAAAGTCTTTTGAAGGAGACGAAAATGGTCATTAAAGAGGAACTCGCCAAAAGAAGAATGGAATTATTAACGGCCGCTGGAAGTAAATTTGGTGATTGCAATGTGTGGTCATATAATGGTAAAATTCTCACAAAAGTTGATAAAATAATAAAAAATTCGAGTCTTTCCGATTTTTAGTTCAATAAAACCACTTATCAAACCAACCATACAGCAATATAACTGCGAAAATATAATTACGTATTTTCTGCTATCACTGCGTTTCTATGTTGGGTGGACTTATTTAAAGAATTTTTAGTGTACTTTTTTAAAATGTTCTTATTTTTTGAATGAGTAGCGGTTTTCGGGCAATAGCAAAGGCAAAGCCTGACTATTTTTAGTAGTGTTTGTTTTTCTTTTGTTTTTGCAACGTAGGGTTAGTTGGAGGAGCAGCCCACCGCTTTTCCTTTGAGCTGAATCTCGCCCTTTATTAACAATTGAATATAAGTATCTTTTTTTAACATTAAATTGTGAAGCATTGTATGTGCAAATGAAGACCATATTATTATTATTATTATCATGTAACCTGTGAAATTGAAATTTTGTGTTTTAAAATGGGAAGGATAGGCAACTTTGTGAAGCGCTTGTATATAAAGTTGCATATCTAATATGCAGAATATTCCATGTCTGATTAAGTAGAGACCGGATTTATGTAACTAACAATTGGCAAAATATTTTTTTCTTTTGGACTTAAAACAGAAGATATGGATTTAACATGCAGTTATCATTAAAAATATGCAGAAACATATTTATTTTATTAACACATTTTTGAAAAATAATTTTAGTGTAACATTTACAGAACTTTTTATATACTGCAAATGTAGATTGCACTAAAACAACTACACATTTTATGAAATACCTTGTACCTACTTAGAAGAAAAAAATATTATCTGTGAATTTATTGCAGTTAAAGACAGAGCTGTGTAGTAATTAATTGCTTCTTTTTCTTTATTTGCCTTAGAATTGAATTACTTTTCAAAATGCGATAATTGTAATTGGGAATTGCCATTTTTGTTAAAAAGTACTTGAAAATTACTTTGTGAAAGTAATTAATTACTACATTCAATTTCTCAATTACTTTTATGTAATGAAATTACTCTCAAGTATTTAAATTACTGTACAAGTGATCTCGATAGGGTGCTAAATCTCCAGAACGCAAAAAATTAGATAAGGTCTTATTAAGTTACATATTAAGCAGATAGCAATAGGGCATTCCCGGATCAATACGTGACGGTAGGTACAGCTGATTGCAAATAAAACTGGGACAGCTAATATGTAATATTGTAATATGAAGTACAATAACATATTAAATACTCGTAATGATGTTGCTTTTTTTATGCTTCTATCTTTAATAATATTTTATGTATTCACCTACAGAAATATAAGTTATAGAAAATTTCACACGTTATTAAAAACGCAAAAAGTAGTCTCAAGACTTGTCCCACTTTTATTTGCAATCAGCTGTACATACATAGTTGTTACAATATAAGCGATTCAAATAATTTCTCAAAATGATTTAATAAAGAGATCTGCCTGTAATTATCAATTTTTGTTTTATCTCCTGATTTATGTGCAAGTGTAATGTGTATATATCAGGATTTTTCAGAAATTGTCTGCCCACTGGGTTGTTTCGGTTTTTTGTGGGGTTATTCGGGTTTTAGATAAAATCACTATTTTTGCATTTAAGTATGCTATGTAAAAATCTGAATGAAAATTAATTTTTATTTTTAGGTAAAAGGTAGATACTTGGGTAACTTGTACTTTACCTTTAAATATGAAAATAAGCATTCTTTAAACATGTAAATCGTGTAAATTGGGTTATATTTATACTTAAAAGAAGGTTTATCAAATTATGTTCTACAGCAAGGGGTTTCCACTGTCAATTGAGTCCATTCAAGGGAATTCCCTCATTCAATGGTTTCCCAGTTTAGAAAATTAGATGTGGTCATCACACAACTTTATTTACTGCTTGTAAAATTTTAATTTTGTGACTTTTTCAAAACCTATACTTTCTAAAAAAACTTTTGATAAAAGTTATAGATATTAACGATACAAGTTTGATTATGAGCATCTTAACAACACGAGTTTGATTGCCAAAAACGAGGCGGTGAGCCGAGTTTTGCGGCAATCAAACGAGTCTCGTTAAGTGCCATAAGCAAACGTGTATTGTTCAATATTTTATCTTCATCAATAGATTCTGGTTCAATGTATCTCTTTATACAAAAAGAGTGCGGTAATATTCATTACCGCACTGAGTGCGGTAATATCTATTCATTACCGCACTGAGTGCGGTAATGAAGCTCTTAACGATACTAAAATTAATTTGGTTAAGAGTCTATAACAACACTGATGAAGATAATAGTTAATTACGTAATATTAAAACAGTTTGTAAAAAATATTATGCCCATTATCTTTGTAAAAATCTAATTTTGCGATTTTTTCAAAAACTATACTTTCTACAAAACAACTGTTAAAACGAAAAGTGTAGCTAATTATAATAATATAATATGATCCTGTTCTATGAAATTTAATTTTTATTAAACAATTGTGAAATTTCCTCATAAAACAGAAAAAATATGAAGCAAGTGCCACTTCAGGTTCCAAATTTTAACCAAAATCACTAGGCCTTCTGAATTTATATTAGAAACGATGGTATAAATTTTCAGGCCGATCCATTAGGTGACAGAGAGATAATCTCACAGACTGACAGACATGACTTCGAAAACTGCAAAAATCTCTAGTTTGAAGAAATCATGATATACTTTTTTTTACGATTGAAAATGTTATTAATAGAAGATTTGAATCTATTTACAGTTTTAGAATACTTTTTTTGTCAATTTTTGAAAAACCCCATATTTAGTCTAAAACCCGCGGGTTTTTTCGGGCTGGGGAAAATCATGCCAACCCTGGTATATATACAGGGTGCCCAACTTAAATGTACGCAGCTTTAAATTGGACACCCTGATACAGTGCTTTTGCAAAGTAGTGGATAAATTCGTTAAAAACGTAAGGAGTAACGTTTGGAAAAAACGCTCGCCGATTTTTATTTTTATTTGAGCATTTTTTAAATAAAATATATACATACAGGGTGACCCGTGTAAGATGTATGACGTCATCAATGTTTTTATAAATAGCAACCCTCATTTTTACTTCCTTTTACAAAAAAGGAAGTATTAGATTCACCCCAAAAAATTCGAAATTGAGTTTTCAACAGATGTTTACGTTTTTGAGTCCCCTGAACCCAAAAAACATTTTTTTTTCATTGGTCTGTCTGTGTGTGTTGTAACGCCCCGTTTCAAATGCGCGTTTAATAATTAGTAATTACTTTTGGACCACCTATAAGTCAATCGAGGCAAGTACGAAATACCGTTATCGCGTGCAGAGTGTGCCTGGTAGATAAGAGTTGCTTGATTTTCTGGCTCGAGAGCGTGGGTCTTCGCGAGGCTTTCCTTTTTCGATTTTGCTAGCAGACGAAGCAGCAAGCCCTTGTTTTATTTGAAAGCGCCGTAAGGGATGTATGCTAATCAAAGCAGTCTGCATGGCTAACTAATAATTGACAGAGCACTAATGAGCGACACTCCACGTAGGGACTAGGAACTTGCAGAGCTTCATTTTCAACTCTTGCGGTACATCAGAATTATGGGGTTCCCAAAATGTCTCTGGAATCGATAGCGTCGACGTCCGAATTGTCGAGATGGCGAGCAGATGTCCATCAGTAGCTGAGAAGCTGCGTGGTTCCCTCATCCTGAAAGAGTTGTACGAGTGCGGACTACACCACCCAGGATTGCGAAATGTGTTTTTTATGTAAGTACAACATAAATTCAGCTTTTTTTAACTGAATTGGCAGATTGCCACATGCCATAACAGCTAATACTAAGGCCTTTGATATATCTAACTGTTCGCGTTCATCGTCATTTGTTTGAAATATCAATAACGCTTATTGCGTAAAGTTTCATTAATTACCTACTACTTGCTGAATTTCGTATGTACTCCATATATTCAGGCGCAGTAGTACATTATAATCTTGTATATGCAATCGTAAGTGTAAAGTAGACCGTACCTCACGGATTGTGATTCTTTTTTGTCATTATTTCGTTGCATTCAACGATAAATTATGTATACGCCTTATAAAGGTTATTTATAGTCAATAATCTTATAGCGGTTATTTTGACAATTTTTAGCCATTAGGCTATGATAATAATTCACATGTTACGAGTAATTATTGGATTAAGTAAATGTCCCTATGCTAATAATTGGTTTTCTTAATAATTGTCTACAACCTTCCCGACTGTCGATCGAAAACGTCTTGCAGCGTAATCGCTAAAGGTAGGTGGTGAGTTTACCCGCCGGTTTCGTATAGGTTGTGAAGACAACCAGGCGCCCTATTTTTTCTGAATGCAAGTGGTTTATTTTTGTGAAAGCCGAAAGGATCTATACCCATTCCTTGCCCACGCCACTATTCTGCCGAGAATATCTGAGGTAGTCCCGGCCGTGTGCGCTCTTATTCAAAGGGAGTGGTACAGTGTGTCTGTCTGTCTGTGTGTCTGTCAGAGCTGGGCAAATTACTTTTAAAAAGTAATTAATTACTAATTACCAATTACCTCCCAATGCAGTAATTTAATTACCAGAGATTCAATTACTCACAGGAAATAGTAATTCAATTACCAATTACGTAGTAATTGTAATTGTACAACATCAATTACTTTCAATAAAAATTATTGTCATATACGTAGTTTCATTTAGTAGAACCTTCTTGCAAGTTGCAACTATCATTAGTGTTGTGTCGATTCGTAATCGCTTAATGCTTAATTTTTATGTTTTGTTAGCTATAGTAACCTACATACTCTTTCACTTTTGAAGGTTTTTTGATAATTAAATCTTGTAGCTACATGCAACGTTTACCAAAACCAAATTTTTTAGTTTGTTTTGAAGAAAGATGTAAGTAAATAAATAAATTCAAGGATAACAATTATACAGGGTGTCCAAAAACAAATGCGACACCGATTTGCCATAGTTTCCCTAGGTTATAATAAACCGATTAAACCTAATATACCTTAGTACAAAGCCCTTCAGTAAGAAGGTATAGGGACTTGAAAGTTCAAATGTATATATTTTTTTTATATTAGTTTCCACATAGGTTATCACTGAAGTTGAGCTTTTTATCACGTTTGCAGATTTAGTTGCCGAGGCCCGTAGGGCCAAAGCAAATAAACCACATGAGGGATAAAAAGGAACTTTCAGTGCCGTGGGGTACATTTTTGTTTAAATCGCGAAATTACAACATTTTAACCAACTTTTGTAGGTTATGTTGACGTCGGTTGACGTTTACCTATCGTCCAGCCGCCTACAAAAAGTCGTATAACAATGGATTACTTCACTGCCCATTTCTCGTATTTTATTTGACGATTCCGATGTTCTTCACTGCCGATTTCGACGTTCTTCACTGCCGTTTAAAAAAATATATATATTTTTTTTAATATGAAGAAATGTCGAATTTCATTTTGGTTACATTTTGTAATTATATTAGAGAAAATAGCACGCTGAATATGTTATAAAAGTAATTTTTTCCATGTTCGTAATAAATTAATCCACTCGTTTTGCATCGCTCGCTCGTAAATGAGACGTTGAAAAACTCTCACTTTTCTTAACTTGTAGAACAATGTACTATTAAATACGCCTAACATGAGGCTGCATGACGAAAATATGTAACTTACCTAAGTATACAGGGTGGAGCATTGGATTTTTTAATTGTTTGACAGCAAATTTCTATTTAGATTTTGTAGAACACTACGTGGTGATTCAATTGGCGCAACTTGAGTATTTTTTGTTGGCTCAGTTAGAATTAGTATATTACATACCGAGGTGAAAAGTGTTTCATTCCTGTCTAGAGATTAAGTAGTTAACCGAGACGCGTAGCGTTGAGGTAAACTTTATCTCGAGACAGAAATGAAACTTTTTACCGTGGTATGTATACTATTTTATTCGCAACCACTTTACTCTAAACAATAATTGGAAGAATTATTATATTACGATAGGACAGATTGTGACGCGCATGAATGGATCAACAAGATTATCAGTGTCCCCTACCTACTCAGCGGTTGGGAATGGATTCATTTCCAAACGGCAATCACTTTTCCGACCGGTTGGAAGTTGGGAATAGCTCATTTGCCAACTTTTTAAAAGTCAGTAATGATCTTATTACATATATGGTTGCTAATAAAAAATTTTTTGCACTTCTAGTATCAGAACGCACCGTTATTGGTCTATCTTTAGGTCGTGAAGTTGATTTTCTCTACCAAGGGAGAGAAAGTAAAATAAATTTTTTTTACCGTGATAACTAATAAATTGCTAAGTTACCAAATATGACTATTTTAATTTCGACGTTTTAAAGTGCTGTATTGTCAGGTTGACAGATAAAATTTTTGCGAAATTTGTTGGGAATTTAGGAATTAAGCCGTTTGGTAGTGCAAAAAATAGTATATACACCACGGTAGCGAATCCTCTTATAACCTTCGCGCTTTAGATACTTCGCGCTGCGCGCTCAGTATCTAATATGCGCTCAGGTTATAATACTGGGCTTCGCTACCTTGATGTATAATATACTATTTTTACCCCTATAACGAAAGTAATAGATACCTTCAACAGAATTAAATTCAATAATATTCCCTCCAAGTCGTACGTAAAAACCCTAGAAAAGTAGCTAATCACATTTTACTAAAGTTTGTCGTTAACAGCCTCTTCAGATCCCCTAGAATTAGGAACTTGTCCCCAAATCTGGCAACATTGCTCGTGAGGCGTCGTAGAAAATGCGATAGTTGCTGTTTTCGACTCGCCAGATAAATTAGGCTTCTATTGCGGTTTGCTTAATATGTAACTTCTTTTATATTTTTGCGTTCTGGAGATTTGGCACCCAATCGAGGTCAGTAATTCAGTAATTGAAATACCACAAAGTAATTCAATTACTCGAGTAATTTCAATTACCACAGGTAATTCAAATACTTATAAAGTAATTTAAATACTTTAGCGTAATTTAATTACACAAAAGTAATTGAGTAATTGAATGTAGTAATTAATTACTTTCAAAAAGTAATTTTCAAGTACTTTCTAACAAAGATGGCAATTCCTAATTACAATTACCGCATTTTGAAAAGTAATTTAATTTTAAGGCAAATACACAAAAAAGGAATTTAATTAGTAATTTAATTAAAAAGTAATTAATTACTGCCCAGCTCTGGTGTCTGTGAACAGAATATCTCAAAAACAAAAGGAGGTATGGCGTTGAAACTTCATATATAAGTTTTGTGTACCATCGAGATGCAACAACAAAATTTGATGCGATTTTGTTCACTTTGACGCGATGTTAGCTAACACCAGACTTAACATTGCTTTCTGCAACCGGCCCTTAATGGCTGCCTTTTTTCAAATTGACCACACTGTCCTTATATAGCCACTGTATGAAAAATTAGAGACCCTGTATATTATCTTACTTTTTATACAGGGTCTCTATGAAAAATGAGTTATTACTGCTATCTTGTAGAGAAATTTAAAGTCTACATGTTCATAAAATATCTTCGTCACAAAAGTCACATTCTCGCATGCTAATAAATAGATTAAAATGCGCTTCAGTTACAAAACTCACATTCTCCACCAGGTGGTTAATATTTGGGTTAGAGTTTTGTATTACCCATTGTTCCTGCATTGTTGTGTCTAGACACATGTTATTCGGTTGATCCGTTTATTCTCAATATTGTGGGTTATTTGTTAAAATACATTAAAATAATATCTTCAACGACTTTAACCAAAGTGTATAGCAGCTAATGCTCGAAGTTCCTTAATTGAAGAACTTTAATAACGCTCATAATATGGAAGTGAATGTCCATCCATGTGCTGAAGGTTCTAGATCAAGAAAGCCTAAACGAAGCCCTGAAAAGTGGAAATGCAACATTGATAAAGCGAAAAGGTAAGTTTTTTTGTGTTTGTTTGCATTGTACTTATCAGTATATTATACAGGCATTCCGCGAAAACGCTTCCTGACCCACCAAAATGCAATCACAAAGACGGTGCACTGCAATGTAAAACTTAAAAAATGCAGGAAATATTTAAGTTTCACGAGAATTTTTATCGTTCAAAATGCAAAACTGATCAAGATACATTTTTGCTTAAATATATTGAAACGAAACATAAGAAAAGGGGCCGACCAAAAAATGATAGATACGCTACGCCAGATTGTCGTTCAAAATACTTGTTTTTAATATAATAATAATAAATTATGTTGCTGGAGAAAAATTTATTACTGAGACTTGGACACGTGGGAGTTACAAACTTACATTCTCCAAAAATGTCAGCTACTAAACTCACATTCTCCAAATGTCAATTACAAAACTGGCATTCTCCAATCAAAAACTTAAAATATCTGCTTTTTGCATGTTTTAAATTTATATATACAGTGTGGTCCATTAAGTGTGCAACAAATGAGACAATTTTTTATTAGTTGTACAATCGAAATTTAAATACCGCCAAAAGTTAGTGCATGTTTGATAACCATATTAGATGCCCTTAGAATGGCTTCAAGTCAAACAATATACAGGGCAGGACAAAAATATGAAATTCGTTCAAGAATAAAGTTACCTTACTTCAAAAAATATTGCAAAATGTTATTGAGAAAAGTTGTTTAGAATCAAAAGTTATGCTCAAATACAAAGTCATGGCCTCCTATTCGAATTTTGATTTTTTTGTTGTAAAATTTTGTATTATCCCCGTATGATACATATTTTTATTATTCTGATTTTATTAAGAGTTTTTTTCATATGTAAATTATCATTAGTAAAGCATTTGCCTTGTTAAAAAGAATATTTGTGAAATTCTAAAGTTCTGTTAAATATCGTTGCAACAAACATGAAGTGGACGCTTACCTAAAAAAATATAAATCCAAGTAATTTTATAAATACGCTTCAAGTTGCTAAAAGTTATTTAAAAGTGATGTGGTTGTGGCTACTTTAAATACATATAATATCAGAATAATAAAAATATATACCATACGGGGGTAATACAAAATTTTCAAAAAAAAAATCAAAATTCGAATAGGAGGCCGTGACTTTGTATTTGAGCGTAACTTTTGATTCTAAACAACTTTTCTCAATAAAATTTTGCTATATTTTTTGAAATAAGGTAACTTTATTCTTGAACGAATTTCATATTTTTTGTCCTGCCCTGTATATTGTTTGACTTGAAGCCATTCTAAGGGCATCTAATATGGTTATCGAACATGCACTAACTTTTGGCGGTATTTAAATTTCGATTGTACAACTAATAAAAAAATTTCCATTTGTTGCACACTTAATGGACCACACTGTATATAGGCACTAATCAAATTCGTATTTTTTCTCAATTTTTGGGGTATAAAATTATAACGATAACATTTTATAATAATCGCACAGAAGTTTTATCTAATTTCCCAAAATTTGGTTATGTGGGAGAATGTGACTTTTGTAATTAGACCCCTCATTTAATATACCATGAGATAAAAAAGAAAATATTCTGAGCAGGCCTTGATATGTGTTATACGTTTTGGCAGTACTGAAGTGTATTGTCCGTCTATGTCAAATTCGAGATTAAAAGGTTAGGTTTTGTGTGTTGTTTGACACAGACTGATGTAAAACTTAATCTGCAAATCTCGAATTTGACATAGACGGACAATACACTTCAGTACTGCCAAACGTATAACACATACAAAGGCCTGCTCAGAATACTTTAGGTCCCGAGTGGTGTAGCTTGAACAAGCGTCCACGTTCGATGAGCAGAGTTAAGCAACGCTGTCTCTGGTCAGAACTTGGATGGGAGTTCCACGGCTGCATTTCTCGGCGCCTAGTGGTACGGCTATCACTGAAAAAGTTGGTCCCGGCGGTCATACAACATCGTGGCAGTCGTTAGTGGGGTTGGAAGTCCTCATAACTGCACAGCGACGGCTGTAATTGGCCTAACGGCTGTTGGCTGAGTGCAAATTAAATAAATAAATAAATAAATAAATAAATACAATTTCGCCATAATTAAGTTTAATATCGACAAACATTAAACAAACGGACTGGTATTTTAGGAAATTTATGAAATTGTATTAACTGGCTAGTCATATAAAATTAGGTACTTCATTATATGTACAAGTTGCCTGTAACACATATCTACATTTGTAGAGTTACTCCTTAGAAAAATTCGTGTTCCCTGTGGGATATCCAGTGCATAATCTTTGAATTATTTAAAAAAAGAAGTACAAAACGATTTCAAATAAATCAAAATTATAAATTGAAGCTGAAACTGTATATCAAACAAACTGAACTTTGAATATAAAAAAGTCGGAGGGTTTAGGTAGGGATTTAATAACACATCTGTCACCATTCTTTCTTTAATCGTTCACTCAAGCTATAAATATCTAAAATTAAAAAGGTACGAACATTGCGAAACTATGCTAACGAGGGCGCATAAATCTTAACAGTATCGATAAATAACGTGGGCTTTTGGGGCATTAAAATAGGGCTACAAATTAGTAGTATATGATACGTCCTTATCCCTGACGACAGCCGGTTGGGGAAGGTCGGCCCAAGACGAATCCCTGTCGTTAACCACATCCGTTGACGAATCTGGACGCTGAAAACTGAAGGGCCATGTCTGAAATAAATAAATTGGAGTCCCCATTAATCAGAAGCTTAGCTATTTTTGGATATATAAAAGTCACACCTTAAATCTTATGTGCCTATTTAAATATGAAATAAAGAATCACTTGTTGACACGTGATTAGAAATACAAAAAGTGGCTTGTTCCTTGGTGAGTAATAATTCAAGACTTAAATTACGTTTCCCAATCAGTTTTTTTAATGCATTTTTTTTCAAAAACCTAAATACTATAATATACAAATGCTATATAAATTTCCCACTTGCTACTTGTCAACACGTTTTCTATAATTTCAGTAGTCTTCCAAGATATTGATAATGAATTTTGTTAGCAATACATGTTTATTAATTTATTAATGTGATGAAAACACTGAGTGTGTGCTCCAACAGATCAAGTCTTACAGTACCGGCCTTAAAGATATGTTATTGGATAAAAATTTTAAAAAAAGCAGTAGGAAACCTTAAACACTCAAATTGGTACATGAACGAAATCTTTTTCCAAACTATCAATTATTTTTTCATCACTGAGAGGAAATCGCAATACGTTTGTAACACAGTAGAAAAGAAATTGGTCTATTTTCTACAATTTAAGTCGCGTTTTAGTTAGTTGGATTTGACTAACGGTGACTGTAATGGTTTAACTTTTGTGATCCATTTATCTGGTTTTTTTGTTATTAAGATTTAAATACAGAAAATCTATGAAAATAGCAATTTGAAAATTATTGCCGTATTTGGCTACGCAATATGTATTTCTTTTGAGCTAGATAATCGGTAGTTAATTAAATGGTCAAGAATATTAATACAATACACGACAAGATTGCATACGCTAAATTTTCATGTCCTTGCTTTAGTTTTTCGAACCCAATAAGTTTGTTATTAGTTCTAGGCATTGTAAAAATTCCTTTTCTTGAAGTGTCCTTCGTTCAATTTTTACATCCTCTTACAATAAAGGAAGTATTGGATTCACCCTAAAAATTCGAAATTGAGTTTTCAACCCAAAAAACATGTTTTTTTTTTTCATTGCTCTGTCTGTGTGTGTGTTAACAGAATATCTCAAAAACGAAACGAGGTATGACGTTGAAACTTCATATACCGGGTGCTGACTTGCGCGACGCACCATATGAATTTGCATAGTAAATTCTTTATGTTCAATTATTTGCTCCCCTAATTATTTTAGAGCTTAAGTGTAAATACATTTTTGTAAAGACAAAAAACTGCACCCATTCATATTGTTGCTAACAATTTTTCATTTTCCGGAACTGAAGGAATGCAAAAACCAAACTAGCATTTTCACAAAAATCAGTGATGCCATGGAATTATTGAAACAAGCCAATGCCAACGCAAATGCGTGCGGAGCGACAATATGTGTTTTTTGTTTGTTTGTCATTGATGTTTCATTATTAATTATGTTCTGCTTAATGTCTCTAAGGTACCTAGACCTTGTCCATAACAAAAATGGTTTTACGAGTATGGTGGACGTTCGTTAACTAAGCTCCTTGTTTATTGTAAAATATCCGTATCGGCAAATTCCAAACAGTACAACCATTAAAAGACTGATTTATTTTAAGTTTAAACTACAGGCACGTTATTAAATAATTGTACGTGTAATAATGAGGTTCAGAACTTACACCAAAACGAGAAAAACGACAATAAATTCAATCTTTTGACGGCAGTGACTGGATGATCGCCGCGCACGCACTTGCGTTGCATTGGCTTGTTTCAATAATTCCATGGCATCACTGATTTTTGTAAAAATGCTAGTTTGATTTTTGCATTCCTTCGGTTCTGGAACATGAAAAATTGTTAGCAACAGTATGAATGGATGCAGTATTTCTTTCTCTACAAAAAATGTTTTTACACTTTAGCTCTAAAATAATTAGGGGAGCAAATAATTGAACATAAAGAGTTTACTATGCAAATTCCTAAGGTGGCGTCGCGCAAGTCAGCACCCGGTATAAGTTTTGTGTACGATAATAACTAGAATAAAATATATTCCTAACTTCTTGTTTATGTACTGTAATAGACACTAGTATAGATACACAATAAATATTAGCGAAAAAAGAAACATAAATTAGGGCCTGCAACGTCTCATATTGTTTTAATAGTTATTTATGTACCAAGGGCATCGTGAAGATGTTTATGCCCGCTCGAGGGTGACAAGTGGTGCATACAAAACTTTATGTCTTGCTAGTGTTTCTTAATAACCTAACTCAGGGCTGTCCAACTTCAGATAATGCGAGGGCCCCAAAGTTATTTTCTAAATGGTTGGCGGGCCGCATCTCAGCAAAATAAATAATTAGAGGAATCACTTATATTATGCAACTCCTGGGTGACGCTAAAAATGCCGGACGAAATTCAGCTAATATGTATTACGTTACCAAAATTGAAATTGAAGTAATTCACTCACCCTGTAATACAGGCAATTGGCAATTCTACGTAAATAAACTGTCTCAAGGACGCGGACTCATTTGCCCTGCAAAAGTGCCCAACGCCCATAAACCGCATCAAAGCGAAGCTTCCACAAATAATATTTCAAAATAGCTGAAGCTAAGACCTAAAACTTAAAGCGCAATCACAGGAATTCTGCCGACATGGTGCCACTTTTTGCAAGAGAAAACAAAACAAGCGGCCTGAAACAGCTGCAAAGTCTGCCGGTAAAGCAGATTACTATCTAATTTCTAAAGCTGAGTTCGCACGGCGACCACGTTCAAATAAATGAGCGTTTGCATGGCCAAGAATTATGCACAAAATAAATTCTAATGTTAATTACGATTACGATAACTGGTAAACTTTTGCATCACACTGCATCTGACATTATAAGAAATTTTCAACTTGGATATCGGTCCTGAGATTAGCGCTCTTATGTTACGGAATGCAGTCCTTGTATTTGTTCTCTCTGTTTAAACTGTGGTCGTACTACAATTATAAATGAAAAGCATGCTCGCCGGCGACAGATCAGACAGTTATTCGGGTAACCGCAACAACGAGTTAACGACACGAACTGCACCCGCATCCCCACTGTTGTTATTTGAAGCGGCAATGGTGACTCTAGTGTTTGCATTACTGAGTACAAGGTGGCCTAAACATATTCGTTGCCCATCAGCGGGCCACTGATTACGATTTTAGAATCATTTTCAATTAAAAAGGCATCGTGGACCGCAAAATATGATTTTCCAAAATTCCTCGCGGGCCGCAGAGTACAGCTATGCGGGCCACATGCGGCCCGCGGGCCGCTGGTTGGACAGCCCTGACCTAACTAATGGATTAGAAAGCTTATATTGGATGATTAACTATTGCTGTGAACGCATCGA
Organism: Agriotes lineatus; assembly: GCA_940337035.1. Lineage (NCBI taxonomy): Eukaryota > Metazoa > Arthropoda > Insecta > Coleoptera > Elateridae > Agriotes > Agriotes lineatus. The sequence continues at coordinate 57,835 of CALNHX010004564.1, forward strand.
CGCATCGAGGTATGTGATTGGTCAGAAATGTGATGCTTGCAATTTCTGACCATTCTCGTATCATAGTAACTCATAATGCCCGCCAGGATAATTTTTGAAATTTTCAGTGAACCTAATGGACCTTTTTTACGTACACGACCTCGTTATAACAAATGAACGCTAGTAAATTTAATTATTTACATTTTTATTTAGTTAAGCAGCTTGAATTTAATGCAGATATTAGTTAATTAGTTATTCATTTTTACTTCCTTTTACAATAAAGGAAGTATTGGATTCACCCCAAAAATTCGAAATTGAGTTTTCAACAGATCTTCACGTTTTAGAGTCCCCTGATCCCAAAAAACATATTTTTTTTCATTGGTCTGTCTGTATGTCTGTGTGTCTGTCTGTCTGTGAACAGAATATCTCAAAAACCAAAAGAGGTATGGCGTTGAAACTTCATATATAAGTTTTGTGTACTATGTAGATGCGACAGCAAGCTTTTGAAGAAAATCGCATAACCGGAAGTAGGTGTTTACTCTTGTGATTTTTCAGTTTTTTTCGATTTTTTCAAAAACGGCTTTAACGATTTTTTTAAACTTTACATTTTTAATGTGTATTAATGTGAGATAGGTGATTTTCCAGTTGAATACTTCTAAAATGGGTTTCTTTTGTTTTTTTCAATTTTTTTTATTTACTTCTATTTTAAATAGAACACCCGGTATATTATTACATTTTTGAATTCCGCTTAAAATTCTAGAGAAAATTTGTGTCTTGAACTAACACTCTATTTTGTACCGTTTTTGTAAAACTTGTAATTTTTGAAAATTTTTGACAAATGCTTAAAAATTTAAAATCAAATTTTTGGCTAATTATAAGATCACTGTAAAAGGAAGTTGTGTGAGTGTATCACACCAGATTTTTTCATAGTTTGTATCTCGTAGTTTTATGTTGGAAGAACTACAACTACTTGTAAATACTTCTACACGAAAGCCAGGCTTAATGTAAAATAGAACTAAAGTAGGGTAAGTACGCAAACAGTATCGGTTCCAATAACAAAGAAAACAAAAAATAATTTCTTGTTTTATTTATCAATATTCATTTGTTATACAGTGTGACCAGTGAAGTCCGCATCCTATGGGATTTTTTTTATTAATAGCTTTTTTGACCCTGTATAATGTAACTTCATAAAATAACGTGTATTACTTTTAGACACAAACTGCGTTTTCTTCGATCAAAGTCATCCCCCAGAAGCTCTTGCGTCATTATTATTTTGTATGGATGGAATTTATTTGCAATCAAAGTTTTATGTACATTCTTTCTTGTTCGGGCAAACACATGTAGAAACTGAACTTAAATATTTTATATCCATGTGTTTATTCAGTACACATAAAACTTAATTATATCAGAATGACAAGACACATTAAAAATAATAATTTGTGTCTCCTTGACGCCAAGGCTCCTACAGACATTATGCCAACTAACACAGTTATTACGCAGAGTGGTTAACAAACATGTCCGATCCGCTTGAAATGTTCAAAAACAAAGCGAGCGGTCTAAAGTTAGTATAACCTTAATATTAAATGTGATATACTACACTAACTTAAACTAAAGTCTAAGAAGTCATGAGGTACGATCCCTAAAACGGTTTTGGTATATTACAAAATATAGTTACTCGTAAAATATTTTAAAATGTTAAAAATTTAGATTTTTATCAATTAAAAACAACACATGGCGTAAACCTGAGGATTAAACTACGACAATCAAAAAACAACTGGTAATAGATAGAAACTAAAATCTTGGTTGAAATCCGTAATTTTATTAACGCAATTAAAGGCCTCAAATTTAGAATGTTTGTTGATTTCCATTATATCAAAAAAATTTAAGTATTTACTTTTTTTATGCAAAGTGCAAGGGTTTAAAAATCGGATGTACCGTCAAAAACATGATTATTAGCTGATATGTGCTCAGCACGCGCTGAATTAACGTGATTGATATTGATATGATTCGACTTGATGCCTTTAAGATGTTCCTTTAACCGTGTTTTAAAATTGCGTCCAGTTTGACCAATGTAAACTGATTCATAAGTATTATATTTGATTTTGTAAATCCCTGACCTGCTCAACAGATCTATCTGATCTTTGTTATTGGTTAATGGTATATGATGGAAATTTGGTTACTGCAGCTGATTTTAATTTGATGTTTTTTGAAATTGTTGTAAAGTTTTCCTGAGAATATCCTTTATGTACATTTAATCGAAAATTTTCCAGAGCAACGGTAGTTATTATTAATCGGAAATGTTTGAAATTTACCAAATTTCTACTTATGCCACAAAAACCCGTAAAATTATAGTAATAAAAATGTTTTCTTTACTATGTTTTTTTATTTGTGATATTCTCTATCAAAATATAACGCGTGCATAAATAATCCTATGCAAATATTTCTACTGAAAATTTTCCAAGGTAAGGTATTGTTAAGTAATTATTTGATATGTTCTCCCTAGGCAGCTGCGTTAGTGTCGTAGGATATTTCCATTTGTTCTTGATTTTCAAGTATAAATTCCTAATTATTGATTTTCAACTATAAATTCCTAATTATTTCATGAAAAAAACCGTTATCCTGAGCCATATGAAATATAATGTTTAGTTCGGATTCATAATCGCCTTCGGAATTTAAAAATAGTAGATTATGTTATTAGGAGTAAAAGTGATACTTTATGTGGCGAAGCTGAAGTTTATTTAGCCGAACGTTAGTGAGGCAAATAAGTCAGCTAAGCCACATAAAGTCACTTTTACTCCGAATAACATATACTATTTTATCCCCAAACGTATTCAGATAAATTAAAACTTGATAAAGGGTAACATAATTATTAGCAAGTAAATGAATAAAATAATCTAATACCTAATACAATTTTTCCGTGGTTACGATGTAAACATTTCGCTGAAATGTTTGAGTTTTATATTTTGTGTGATTAGGCACATAAAGTACGGAAAAGTTGCTATTTTATCTGCTTAATCCGATAAAGTGACACTTTTACCTTGTCAATAAAGACACATACGTTGTCACTTTTATGACGTTTGCGGATAAAAATATTTAAATGCAGACCATTTAGGAGTTGAGTTATGATTACTACAGTAAGAAATAACCTGTGGGTTTACGATAAATTTTGAAAATGAGATTGTTGATTTGTTTGTAAATAGTTAAATCTAGAAAGTGCTTAGTTTTTCGGTGGACGTTATTAAGTAAATTTAAAATCCTACTTGCTTCGTCAATATTACCGTTAACGATGACAAGCGTGGAGACGGAGAGCGTTTGCGTCTGCAGTCGGCAGGTAGTGGGTTCGAGCCCCACACCCGAACATCGCTTACATCTTACGCTCTCCGTTCATCATACCAACACCTTTGATGGTCGTGACCTCTTCAGAAGGGCATTATTCCTATCAATGAATTAAGCTAGCCACCTGCTCAGCTCGGGGGGGAGAAGTGGCTTATAAAACCGTACTCAATGCAATAATAACAGGCTCTCAGCCTATGTTAAGAGGAGGAAGAAGAAGGAGATGGCAAAGATATCGTCTACATATTAAAGCCAAAAAACAATTTTGGATTTGACTACGTCATTATCAAGGATATGGCGAACTTCCAAGTTTCGGGATAAATTCGACCCCATCGCTAATTCTGACTTTTGTGAGTAAATTTGTTCATTGAAACGAGAAGTTCTGCTGCAAAGTGGATGGTAATGTGTGTCTGACAAGTTGGAGTATTTTACATTTAAAAAAAATTAAAGTAACACATTCCATAGGGGTTTAAGTTGTTTCCATTTCAAATTATTTAAGTTCTACTAGAGGCACAGAATTCTTGACAGCAAACTCATTATTAATTTTTGTTCTATATGGAATGATTATATTTGATCATTGTACAATTATGTAATAAGTATTTCTTGACTTTTATTCAAGAAATTTACCCTTAGAGTAACTTTTTAGTCTTAACTAGGTACGCTTATTATTAAGCATAGCTCTTCTTTGTATATACTGTTTTTCATGTTTGCTTGCAGATGCTCCTTATGCAGTAAAATATGTCGCAACCTTTAATTACTTGATTTAATACATTTGTATGGGTGAGAAAGTTTTTTTCTATGGTCTAAACTAGTGATGGGCTTATTCGAATGAAAAATAACCTCTGTAATTCTGTTTTCGTTCCAAGTATTCGAATGAAAAATAACCTCATCTTGATACGTACTACGTGCCGTATCTCAGCGACCTGCGAATGATCGAAATTCTGTAAATAATATGTTATTCATAACCATAAGCAAGGCAGATTGTACTGATTGACCCAAGTGAGGCCCGCGGCTGCTTGTTGATGTTATTAACACATTTGAGACTCCCAATCGACCAGTTAAATTTATGGGGCCGTTCCTATTAAAGATAACGCTCTGCTGAGTATGAGATTTGCCGAAGCTGTGTTGGTATTAATTTATAACGGCCTAAATTTTTGCTTCGAAACGCGGTTGATTATGCCTAATAAGGGATAAACAGAAAGCGAAATAAGATTTTCCAATCTCGTAACAGATTTATATTTAATTTTTAATAACGGAGCATTCGATGCCCAACCGTCGTCATATGATATGAACGTGGGACAAGAAGTGGATTTCGATGTTTAAAATTTTAAGTGTGCGTCCTTCGAACCGCGGAAAGCTGAACGTAGATAAATTATGGATTCTAAAATATACCGGTATGATGTGCATGCGAAAAGGGAAGGGTGGCTACTAGAGAATTTTAGGAACTAAAAATAGATTTAATATATACTTTGTATTCGCATATTTATAATTTCTTTATGATTAGTATTGATATAGCTATTCTCAATGGTTTAAACTCCTTAGAAATCAAATAAAAATCATTTATACAATTATTATAATTAACGATTAACTGAGTTCCTCTGCTATCTGCAAGTTACGATGCCGATGCAGATGACGGTGAACCGCCAACCGGCAAACCGGCGAAATCGAAACGAATCGAGAGCCAAAATTTATTCGAATGATTATTCAAATAATTATTCGGTTATTATTATCATTCGAATGCAAATAATTCGGTTATGAAAATTGTCCGGTTATGCCCATCACTAGTCTAAACCTTAATTCTACACCAATTGAGAAATGGACGACCAAATGGGTACAAAATCAATCATAATAACATATATGGCCGATCGAATATTTTTTACAACGTTTTGATTGACAATATTTAATATACGGGGTGTTTAAAAAATCTACTGGGCGTTAGTTTTTTGTGAAAAAACCTAATTGCATGCCCAAATGGGTGCGCCCTTGGAATTACTGGATCAATTGTAATAGGTCCAAAAGATACCTCATAAAGTTATAAACAAACTGTAAAAATTTCATTACAATCGCCCAAAGCGATTTTTAGATAACAATAAAAACGATTTTTTAAAAAAACTTTAATACCCTGTATCTCGGAAACGATGCGTTTCCGGACCCATGTTTATAGGCACTTTTTGGTTCGTATTGATGAGATCTATAAGTGGGTAAAATATCCGAATGTATTTTTTAAACAGCCTGTGTATTAACCACTATTTATGTAACCTCTTTGTGGCGTTCTATTTTATTCACACTGTATTGTTGAGTATTTCGTATACTTGCCTACTGTAAATTTTTGAAACGAATTTCTAAACATTAGTTAAATTTTAAAATGAAGTTTTAATTGATTGATTTGCTTAATTACAAACAAATTTTTAAACGACGAATAAAAAATCCCTACAGAGACGTGCGAGATAAGAATAGAAGAATAATTCAATTATTTACATCTTCACAAAAATATTGCGGCCGGAATGGTCTATTTCCGGACAATTTTAGAATTTGCTTACGTTAAGCGGAGCCTCGGCGAGTGGCACTTTGCTTAAACAAACATCTTACTGTCATGTCAATGGAATAATTAAACACCGACGCCGACAAATGTTTCCAGCTGTTAGTCGAAAATAAGACTCTCGTTTGCCGAGAATTCGCCGAATCTTTATTGTTTGATGGGCGCCTATTTTCTTATTGCTAATTTATCGCCCTAAAATAGCTAAATGCTTGTAAAATTCGAGATCAAAGATCTGATTTTGCTTTCCAACGTCTGGAATTACGGAATGTCGTTCTAGTATTTATCTAGCTGCAAATGCCCAGGTTTCACTTTACACTGGCTAGTAATTTCGAGTAAAATTTAATTTTTTAATACAATTTGAATAATATACATCATAATTTAGTATCTTAATGTGTCGTTTACTTGATTTTAAAATAGCAATATTATATATGAAATTTTCAATTACATTATTTACTTTTAATTCACAGTTTATAAATGGCAGACACTTTAAACTCGGATTTGATCTGATAATTTATCTCATATAGATGTTATATTATTAAATATCAGACAATGGGGCATTGTAAACTATCAAATATAATACTAAATTTGCATTTTACGATTTATTTTGCTCATTTAATTTTACAAACACTAAAATAATAGTTTTAAAGTTTACATTCAATGCCCTACATTTGATCTGTTGTGTATTACTGTCAGTCAATTGTTTAATCAACCATTTGATATAAAACGAATCAAACCATTGATGATTTATGCCATGGATTGATATTATGAACTGCTCATTTGGTATTTCAAATTAACAATTTATTTAAGGTACCTACATCATCAGATCAGATGCCAATTTGTAATAACAAATCAACAGACTGGGACTTTAAACTAGCATTCGACATTTTCTAAGACAGTTGAAAGTGTAAATATATAGTCTGTCAATGTCTGCTTATTCATTTTTTCGAACAGTCTGTTGTTGATCTCCAATCAGCAGTTTAATTTCTTATCGGAATTCTAAACATTGGACTGGATTCTTTTAACATTCATTTAATCTATCGTTTGGTATTTTAAACTGTACTTCCTAATTCTACACCCACAACTATCAAACAGCCAACAATACGAAGTCTTAAATCATCAATTCAAATTATCTCTTGCTATTTTAGCCTGTTGTTTCACTGATATGTATTTCAATACAATACGAAGTAAATCAACAAAACTAATTTAATAATCAAATGTATAGAGATATACGATTTTTGAGATTTTATACGGTGCAGCCTTTTGCCTCTTCTTTTGGTATTTGATAAGCTCTTGCCTGCTTGGTTTCCCAGACAATCAACAGTTCAGGATGTCGATATTTTTCAAGGATTATTATGTTTGTGAGCTGTTTGTGTCGGCCCTTGCAAACTATTCTAAGCGATTAATCCTGAACTTTAAACCTCTAGTTTACTATCTAGCCTTTGCACCACCCATCTTATACAAAAAAGGTAAAAGGTTTAGGGTAATTTCAATTCCCCTAACTGGGGGCGAGCTGCTATAGGGACCTTGCCACCCTCTTCAGCCAAGAACGGGAATTTCAGGATGGGTTAGAAAAAGGAGGGGTGGAGAATGGAAGAGAGGCCAGAAAAGGTGGAGAAGTACTGCCTCGGCATTTGCCTCAGAGAAGGTACTTTGTTAAGTCATAAAAACCACCTAAAAATCTGAATTACAGCATACGGCCACAGAAATCGAAACCACGACGTCTAGAATGCTAAGCAGACGTCCTAACCACTAATCTACAGAGCTCGGTTCCTAGGCAAATTCCTCAATCCGTTTTTAGTGGTTGTTGCATATGTGCGTTAAAGAGTTACCGTTTTCAGTTAGACGTAGAAGTGAAGATAGTGCAAGAATTCTTCAAATAACAGCCATCAGAATTTGCTTTCTTGGTGGCTTTAATGCATATAACGATTTTTTTAAATTACGACATTAATTGAATAAGTAAAGTATGGGCTTGTATTGAAAAGGCCTCGTAATTTACATCTGGGAAAATTACGCAGGAAAACAAATAGTAATGATTTTTTTCATATCGCTGTCATCAAACTGTTATTGATTAACTACTAATTAGGGCTCGGAGTATGGGGTCATGCTACCATGTAAGATCATATCCAGACGGGCCACGGAGAGCACGTTGAGCCATCAGTCTCTGTTGCAATGTCGGTGGTAGTAGCTAGGTTATATCTGAGGCAGCATCATAATATTAAAACGCTAACACCAGGTTTTCTACCACAAGCCATATGATATTATTATTATATTTAATTTGAAATATTTAATAAATATCATTGAGCCTAATTAGTTTTTGAGAGTTTGGAGATTTCCCATTTGGCATTTACTGTTATGAAATGGCAAACTACTGTCCATTGGAGATCTAAAGTGCTCGATGCATGACTAAAATTAATGACTTTACGAGTGGTAAAAATTGTGGAACTGTTGATTTCCAACAGTTAATTTGCAAGGACTTTTTGAACGTACGGCTAATTTAGCATTATTTTTGCGATTCTTTGGATTACGGTTCCGCCTGTACTTCGAATTGTTCGTTTGCAGTCAGCAGTTTTAAACGCACTCATTCTGCGTTATCGCGTTTTGGGTCTATTGGCATGCTAGAGGTCTCACGCACGTGTTTCTTATCGACCCGTCTCGCGACGTAAATTCTTGTACGTAATAGAGCCAGTGTAAAAGACATTTGCCGTTCGTTAGACAAATCGCGTACGAGGTTTTGCCCTCGCTCGTTTTCTATGCCAGCTGTTTTACGGCGCTTTTTCGCCACTTCTGACCCGGCGTGACTATAAGCAACAAGTGATTTTGAAGTTGTTTTCCCGCCTCGCACCCTTCGGGGTTGCGTGAGCGAGGCCTTACGTTTGTTTATTGTGATTTATGTATGTATTTTTAGGAGTTTGACCAGTTGGCGAGTTATTCGAAAGGTAGGTCAATAATGTTGCACTTGGCTTGCTGACCAGGACACTGCCAAGGTTATCGTTAGAAGGTGAATTCATTATGCTTCCACTTTTCCTCGGTGGGTTTACCTATGCATTTTTCCTCTGTAGGAATCGTGGTGGCGCTCTTGCATTTAAGATCGGCTTCTCATTTGTTAGGCCGTTGCCCTGCGTGATTTCGTGTTGGACCCCCTCTGTCTACTGAAGTTAGTCAGTAACTCTTTTGTAACGCGCTGGGAGAGCGGTCCTATGTAATACATTTCCAATTTTGAGTTAGCTTACGCGCTAGTCGTTTAGCATTGTTTGGTTTGTCGTCGCTACCGTTTGATAACGTTACAAACTGGCGCGTTGTCGTAATATTGAATTTAGCCTGTTACAAATTGAATCTGTGTAATGGAGATATAAAATTAATAAGCGAGATCAATTTCATGTTTAAAACGTCCACTTGGTAGATCAAACTACGCACTGAAGATTTAAACGACAGAACAGATAAATTAATCTCTTCATACACAACGTGTCCCAGAAATGGCAATAAAACGTCAGGTAGAGCCCAATTAATTCTGAGTGAAAAATTACAATAAAAAATGTATTATACTTAGTTTACTCGCACGGATTAACAAAAGAAATTTAACAATAATTATAATATTTGACAATATTGTTAGGCCACTATATTATCTAATAATTAATAAAAAAGGGATATGTAATTAATAAAATAACTGGAATAGCTAAGCATTACTGCTTAATCAAACAATAATTGATAAAACTGACGAAATAAATGACTAAAATTTTGGAAATCACATAAATTCGACTAGCATTGTTGTCATGTTTGCTATAAATATAAAAATGTCGTTTTCAACCAATTTTTAAAAAATGTGATCTGCACATTTAACGTGTTTTAATGGTTGCAAATTAGTAAATTTTTCGTAATTTGTGATAGTGATATCTCAATTTCTGGTAAAGGAGACGGTAAGGTAGAACCGTTTCAAAGCGAAAACAAAGCATCGAATAGAGAAACTTTAGTAAAGAAAATTTCACCCAGAATTATTCGGGCTGCATGGCTACCTGGCAGTTTATTGCCATTTGTGGGACACTATGTATAGATTAGAACGCCGATTCAAATATGTTCCGCTATTACACAGTTTCAAATAGAAATTACACAAACTAGTAAACATCGGTTTGTTTTAAATGGGAACCTTCAAATATAACTATAGCACTATAATATTGTAAAAGAATGGTCGGCTATTATAGTAAATTACCAATTGATAAGTAGCAATACTTTTGAGGAATCCTGTGGCCTTAGAGGGCGCGTCCCCAGTTAGCGGATCGGAATGTGCCCTCCAGATACGGAAGGTAGGAGAGAAATCAAATATCTATAGAGGCCAGAATGGGCGGCTGTACACAGCGACGGTTTACTTAGACGTCAAGTCAATGAGGTGTTTTAGGCTGAATATCCTCTTTATGATGATGACACGGCTCATGGTCCCCAGTAGCCCCGATATCTCTGACCAGAATCACGGTAACGGACAAATAGATAGACGGGCAAGGGGTGCTGAGAATCCTTGTGGGATCGAGTCAGCTGCCAATTAGAGTACGTCTATCAAATATAGAATTCTCGTGCTTAAAATTTCATTGCAATGGATTTAGTTTCGAAGTTAGTCCAGAGAAATTAGACAAAATAAAAGCAAAACTTTGGAAAATTCCCGGAAAGCTGAATTTTGGTATGAGCCTTGATATTGTGGTTCTAACAAAATGTCAAAAGTCCTCATCAATCCGAGTGTCGCTAAAATTTTGAGGGGGCAAAGGTCACCAAAAACGGCATTTCGTGAATATCTCGTTAACGATCACTTTTACAGAAAAAGTATTGATTATCAAATTTGTAGCTTATGAAATTCTAGCAATAAAGATATCATGACTTTTATTTGTAAAAGTAACCGTTTTGGAGATAATTTGATTTACAGAGTTGAAACGTGCACTCTTTTCCACACCACCTTCGAGGTAGAGTACAAGGTGCGTTTTTTTCATGTGATGTCTCCAGTAGGCATATTCTACGTTTAGTTTTGTTTGAAAAATGTTTATTTTACAAAAAAATTATTGTGAACTTGTTCATTAATCAATTTTGGATTAAAAACAGGAGTTATTAATATTCATCTTCAGACTATTTCAATCGGTATGCTTTCCTCTTCATCTTCTTCTTCTTCTTGTTGTTCTGCTGTCTTCTTTATTTCTATAGATTCAGTCAGGAAACGTGATGGATCTACATCTTCAGTGGAGTCGCAAGTATCGACGTCATTTATATCGGGTGTTACATTTAAGCAAGACTGACGAGATAAAGTATTTTTTTTTTGTATTTTGTTCACAACGTTGTTTATAGGGTAGTCATAGTGACACTCTTCAAAGCAAAGGGAAAGGGAAGGAAAGGGATGAGATGGAAGGGGATTGAACGGGACGGAACTGGACCGTAAGGGAAGGGACGGGAAGAGACGAGACGGGACGGGGCGGGACGGAACAGGACGAAACGGAAAGGGAAGGGATGGAAGGGGTGGGGAGGGAAAGGGAAGGGAAGGGATGAGATCGAAGGGAAGGGGACGGGACGGAACTGGACGGGAAGGGAAGGGAAGGGACGGGACGGGACGGGACGGGACGGGACGGGATGGAAAAGGAAGGAATGGAATGGAAGGGGGGGGACGGGACGGGACGGGACGGGACGGGATGGGACGGTATGGAGATGGAGACGGAGAAAGGGACAGGGACGGGGATAGGATGGGATGGGATGGGATAGGATGACAGAAAATAATTAGTCATTATTTAATACACAAATAACGAACCTCGCGCGAACGAAGTAGCGGGTAACAGCTAGTTTGTTATAAACGTTTGAAGAAAAAATACTATATGTTATTCGGAACAAAAGTATCTTTATGTGGCTCGGCTGTAATGATCTGCCTCGCAAGCTCGGCAGATAAACAGTCCAGCCACGCCAAATAAAGTATAATTTTTGCTCCTAATAACATAATATACTATTATGCTCCTACACGAATAGCAAGCTGATGTCCCTTGAGGTTTTATGACAACGGAGGGGAACTTTTCGGAGCACATCCCTTCTCTATCTAGACTACAGTGTACTATATATGTGTTTCTTTCTATTTTTATGGGCTCTGAAAGAAGAAAATTCTGGAATATTTCAAGTCGCAACTCCAATGAGATATACATGTCATTGAGGAGTGCATCTATTCGTTTCAACTCTGTAAATCAAATTATCTCCAAAACGGTTACTTTTACGAATAAACGTCATGATATCTTTATTGTTAGAAATTTCATAAGCTACAAATTTGATAATCAATATGTTTTCTGTAAAAGTGACCGTTAACGAGATATTCACGAAATACCGTTTTTGGTGACCTTTGCCCCCCCTTAAAATTTTTGCGGCACTCGGATCGATGAGGACTTTTGACATTTTGTTTAGAACCACAATATCAAGGCTCATACCAAAATCCAGCTTTCCGGGAATTTTTCCGAAGAGCCATGTCTAATTTCTCTGGACTAAAGTGACTAAATTATGCACTGCGCAGCGTTTCGTTTCCGCCACTGCATTCACCACCTCATTACAATATTCTGGAGGTCGTGGGTTCGATTCCCGCGACCGTCTGCCTTGATTCAGGTTTTTAGGTAGTTTTCCTGAGTCAACAGAGTACCTTCTCTGAGGTGAATGCCGGGGCAGTATTTCTCCACCTTTCCTGACATTTCTTCCAGTCTCCACCCCTTCTTTCTCTCACCCATCCCGAGTTTCCCGTTCTTGGCTGAAGAGGGACGGAAGGTTCCTATAGCAGCCCGCCCCCAGTTGGGGGAATTGAAATTACCTTAACCTTTTTTTACAAGTCGATTAATGACTGGTAATTACTGGAAATTTTGAGTATTGCAAATAATTAGTTTCGCCAAACGTTCGGTGTCAAGCGCATCGAGTGGTAACAAAAATGCCTCGCCGTAGTTTACATGTCGACGAGAGAAAGAACCGTGGTGGATTTAATATGAACTGATAAAACAAGTTTCAAGTACGACAACCTGGTAATTCTGTATCTGTGTCGAAGAAATCAGTCAAACAGAGATAGCATCACGAACACTCTTAAATATATACGTATTCATTTTACTGCGAGCAAACCAGTTTATATACTAGAAGGAGAAGAAGAAAAAATAGGTGAAATTCTCTGATGAATTGTAGATCATCAGTGGTTAATTCATGTTGCAAACTTACTTGGATTAATTGTGAAATGCGCAAGCAATTTTACGTTTGGAACACATATTGCAATATGGATGCAAACGATTTATCAGAAACTACCACAACAATTGAATGGAGTTAAGAATATTTCGCATTTAGATATTAAATTTGAGTACAACTTTAAATTTGAATTAATATACTCACTAAAGTTAAAGGATGTTTGTGGATGTGATCGGAAGGCATCGGCTGGTCCATAAGCACAGCCCTCAGGTGCGCTATGTAGCTGGTGGCTAATCTTAGAGTGTCTAATTTGGATAACTTGGTGTCTGCTGGCACCCACGGTAGGGTTGTTTTTAGTCGACAGAACGCTTTGCTGAGTACCCTCATGCGAGCGCGTTCTCGGGCGTTGGCTGCGTTTCTTTGGGGATGCTTGGCGTCGTCCAGTTCGTCATCCGAGTCTTGGTCTAACTGCCGTCGCTTTCGCGGCATACTGAAATGAATTTTTAGTTAACTTTATAAAATTTTTTAGACGTTGGCAACTTTTTCTCATCAAGTTAGATTATGCTTCTTAGGAGACTTTTACATGATTATAAAACTTTAAATTGGAGTAGTCGAAAGTGTGTATTATACTTTTACAATTTGCATTGTACCGCCCTACACGAAGCGGTTGACAAGGCCTCGGCTAGCTCTTTTAACTTTCGGCAGAATATGGCGTGGTGTAAAGATCGTGCTAAGAAATGCTTCGAGCCTTTACAATTAAACAGTAGATTTATAAAAGAATTGGGCGCCATGTCGTTACTTACAATAAATAAAACAAACCTAGCTAGCAAAATAAATTAACCTTGTAAGCTTCGCTGCATACCTCAATCTAGATGTAGTAATGCGAACAACAACAAATACAAACAGTAACAGTGAAAGGAATATTTAATAATCCAATGAAGGAACAAATAATTCAAGGTTGGCGTCACCCAACTTACACAGACACATAATTTTATATCGGGACAAAATACACAAAACAACACATTAAAAACTTCATTCTAAGTAGCATTTCAGAACTCGATAGTTTAGCTTAAATGACAACTTCAGGCTAACACTTGCGCAATCGCAATTGACCTAAACGTACAACGCCAAGGGTGATATCGAAGATATAGTGTACACGCTATTTCAGCAATTTCGAAATATTTAAATACAAAAGATGGATTTGACACGCTCAGTCTGAGTTGATTATATCTTAGTAAGAAATGACATAAGTTTACGGTATAATGCCTTTGTTGATAAAAAACAGAGCTGATAATGGCATGTACTTGCAGTTTAATTAATGATGAAGTCCCGCGATCGGCAGGGAAGTCCCGTTTGTTGCATTTTTCCACGAAGACTCAAGGCCAACTTGATTGCATGATTCTCAGAATTTCAAGGTCGCCACTTAAAAAAGCTAGCATCAAAAGGAAGGAAATTCCTGGCTACGTACAGGCGCGAATTCGGGAAACGGGTTAGCTCAAGGAAGAACCAAAACTTTAGCTCCGGGATGCTGAATTTAAGTCTTCGTGAGAGCTGTTTAACTTTAGCTGTAGCGGCTTGATTTTAGACCTTAGCAAGCAATTTGAGCCCGTAGCGACTTGCCTAAATATCAAAAATTAGATGTTAAAATAAGCTCGCAGAAACATTCTTACCGAACGGTGTTCTCGGCCTAATTATTGCAGAAGACTCATCGCAGCTGTTTCGATGATCGAAAGGCGCAGCGCAATCCAAACTAAATAACGAAAATTGATACACAAAGAATAAAATTAGAAGAACGCTCTTACCAATGCTCGCTTACTTGGAAACAAGAACGTCTCTTCGTAAAAGCAATACTATTCCAGCTATTCTGCTGTTTTAGCAACCTACGCGGATCGAAATGGGGAAAGCTAGTCTCGACGCGAAAATGTTGCAGGTGGCTGAATGCGAACGCTGGCCGCGGTAAGACTGAATTCTTTTGCTAAAATATAGGTACGTGGGCGTAAGTAACATATTTTTCAAAATGGTGTGTTCAACAATGATGAGTGGGTTTTTACAGCATTCGAACTTAACGAAACGATTTTTTAAGCTAATTTTTATAAGGTGTTCTGGGATGGAATGGATTATGTCAGGAAATTGGAAATGTTGGTTGTTAAGAGAGCAATGGTAGAATAACAATTAAAACCAAATAAATTATTGGAAATGTTCAGCAACTGATGCATGGCGAACCTATAAAATCTTTACGATACTAGTCATAAGAAACAGATGTGTCCTATGATACGTCAAATAATTTTGAAGATTCAATCCTTTCATTACAAGATGCTTGCTTTCCATGATGTCGCTTGAGCCTAATAGGCGGGCGGATTACTTCTTGTCGGTGGTATAGCGAGCATTTAATAGATAACAATGATTTACTGGATGTAACGTTTTTCACAAATTACATAGATTGCAAAGAACTAAAATTCTAGGAAATAATAACCCTCACTGGTTTTAATTTAATATATTTTGAGATACATCGGATACAGTATGTCGTTTACTAACTTGACCTAACCTAAGACTAGTGGCTAATAATAACTAACTCGGGACTGGCATGAGTGTCGAACTGTCGAGAACTTGTAAACTTGTGAACTTCAGAACTTGTCCTAATTCTGCCTATACACATCTATGTCCAGTCAGTAGGGGTTTTTGCCTTACAAAAGGTGGAGTATAAACGATTTTTATATATGTTGCTTAGGTCGAGATCCTAATAAAAAATTACACTATTTTTTAGAGAAATTTTCATCTTTCCGCCGTTGTAACTTCTTTCATATTAGACTTACAAAAATAGTTATATACAAAAAATGTTAAGAATCTTGTCTTATTTAACTTTGAATTAGACTTTCTTGGCGTAGGATCAACCGTTGCGGAGCTATTTGGAAAACACCAGTCTTTAGCACCTTTAATCCAAGATGGCGGCTCGCGCGGCGCTCCTCCAAGGTCGAAAATTTGGATTTTTCATCAGGATCCCGACCTGAACAACATATATAAAAACCGTTCATAGTCCACCTTTTGTTGAGCAAAGGTCTTTTTTTGTCCCTACAGACTGGACTACTATACATCGCTGGTACTCCGCATGCCTAGACCTTGTCTATAACAAACAAATAAACCAACAAACATGTATCAGAAAGTCAAGGTAGGCCTGGCATATTGCATAGTTGGACGTTCCGTACTTTGTCACACCTACAATAGCTGCGAGACTTGCACTGAACTTAGATTTATGCCAATAACACATCCGGAAACGTAACTGCTTAGCAATGCATATAAAATAAATTAGCAAATGTTTTAAACTCGATTTCAATGTCCAGTAGAGTAGGAATAGATACAAACTCACACATTTTCCATGAACTCCGTTGCATTTTTTGAAAATTGCATTTCCTTTGCTGAATCTTTCAGGTTGAATATTTTAACCAGTTACAAGCACCGAGTTGAAGTTTTAAACAATTTCAGAAATCTACTGTACGAGGACGAACTTTAGAATGAGTACTTTCAACATGGTGGAGTAACTTGCCATATAAAATAAGGGAACTTGAATTATTGGTATCAATTTTATGACAATCTACTGATCAGTGTCCATTGTGATGCAGAACTTACCTCCACTGGTCTATCTTCAACGAACTCCAAAAGCTTGTTATTGAATTACCGACGTTTTCTCGGTGTCGTTTTTTTTTTAGATTTTAAATACTGAAAGAGCATTAACAAGTAGAATAAGAATGCCTGCAACACCAACTTCGTATCTATTAAGGAACATAGCAAAATGGCGGAAATGGCGTAGGAAATCGGTTTAAAATCGAGTTGGCCCGTTATGTGGCATTTCAGATTTAAAGGTGGCAAGGGATAGAAATTTGAGTACACATTCTACTACAACTTAAAAGATCTGTAAAGAGCTTGACACTGAACTTCCCTGCCAAGTGCGGCCCGCATCGAACGCTACACATTTCTATCCGCGATGACTACGGCCTCCATCGATTGCTGCACTTTTCTGTTCACCCTGTATCTTTTGAGTTCAAAATATTTATATTTTCAGCAAGGGAAAAAACCTGGGCTATGTGCAAAGTATTGCTTTTATCCATTCCGGGGTTAAAGCAAAAACATTTTAGTTATTAAGGTGATCACCCTGTATATAATCCGCATGTAAAGTATCGTCTTCCTCTAATAAATAGTATCTGAGCTGTAGCAAACAGACAGACAGGCAGATAGACAGATCGACAGCTAGACATTCGATATTCGGCGTACCGCTTCGTCACTCTGATGGGGTAGATAAGCCAGGACTTAACGTTTTTCACCGGTAACCCGAATGCTAATCGACAAGCATGTACAAAGAAGAGCGATCAATTTCGCCCAAAAGCTTTTCAGTTTTTGGAATTCACATTTCAGACAAACAGGCGACGAAATCAACCTGATAGGTTATGTCGTTCTCCAGTTTACATCCATCTGGCGTGACATACTCGACTTAAATTTCTGACTTTCCTTTAACGCTAAAGCGTTTCATGAGAACCTTTATATAACGTCGGGTTGGTCGCGATTGCTGGTGGTAAATTTTAGTAAAGCCTTGGCCATATAACCAAGTACAGTTGTGGCTAAAGTACCTGAGGCTTGTGATATGTTTAAAGCTTGTCCATATTAAGCAAAACAAATAGGCCTCATTATTTAATAATTAAGCAAAAGCCCGGGAAGTGTTAAATTTGCCATAGAAAAGGATTAAAATAGATCAAATTGCTTTGTACATATTACAGATGACACTCTGAAACCCTAAATAATTTCTTAGAGCATACTTCCAGAAATTTCGATTTGATTTGCCATTCTTCATAGATCTATTGCCAACGCTCTTATGCGCAGAACACAATATCTAATTATTAAAAAGCATTTTATTTATAACAACAAAGTTTAAAAAGGATATTTAACAGTAAACTGCATGAAATAGCGAAACTACGAGAGCCACACTTTGTCAATGTTTTTAGGCAACAGTGTAAGCAAAAAATAGTATTGAAAATAGAAAAAAATGTGTGTGGTTGTACATCATGATTTAAAGAAATACTTCAAATGATGAAAAATTATCCTTTCATCTATTCCAGTTTGAATTTTTTATAAATGAAATATTTTTTATAAACATCATACGTATCACTCTCATTGAAAAAATATGATCGAGAGGATCCACAACTAATTCAAACGTAGCTTTTTAAATGTAAGAAAAGTTTAAACTTACGTTTTTTTCCTAAACAAACACTTTTGCTGGTTACAATTTTTGTCGCTGGTACAAAGATTTTGAATTCGAAAGAGGTTGTATATAGCACAAGATGTCCTTCTACAGCTGTTTCAGATGAAATCTATGAATTATATTGCTACAGTTAGAAAAACAATACAAGGCAATTAAGCTCCTTAGGAAGAAACAAAGCATCAACTTAAGATTGAACTGTGTGTATGTGTATCGTATGGTTTGTGGTAGAAAGCCTTGTGTCAGAGTTTTCAGGTTGCGCGAGCGCCTCTGACGTAACCTAACGATTGTCACCGAAATGACATCCGGGACCGACGGCTTAACGTGCTCTCCGAGGCACGGCTGGCTGCGATTTTACTACCATTATAGGTAGGACGGGTCAGTGGTTAACACTATTACTCATGGCCCTTTACAGATTGTAAAGAATAGTACGCGTAAGCATTGTTCCAAACTTTTTAGTTTTGATTTTTCTAAATAATTGTCATACAGAATGATATGTTTAGTTTGAGATTAGAAAGTTGGCGTTACGGGCTACTTCCAGCTAAAATCAGAGATATTTTAAGCTGCAAATGGACCAATATCATTTTCCGATTTACATCAAGCCTTAAGAAAAAATAGTTCGAGAAAGACTTTTAAAGTCCAAATGTCAACAGTTCTCGATTTTTGTATGTTTTCGAATTTGGTTTGGGAGTATCAATTGTAGAAATTAGCCATGTATCTAAGGCATTGTTTACTACAAATACAAATTCCTTTCTTTTATCCTCGCACTTTTGACGAAGTCCTACGCAGTAGTCGCCTGTTTAATTTTAAATAAATAAGTAATAATATTGACTATTCAACTCACCCCCTTCAAGTTTACTATTCACCAATCATAATTTAGTATTTATGTCATTTGCCACCAATCAGCGTAAAATTGTGCAACAATTCCGCTAGCGGAGTTTTAATGACAATTTTTTTCTCTTCCTGTGACATTTATTTAACTTCCTGTAAAATTAATCAACTATGATATTAGAAATGTCAAATTTGACAAACAATTTATTTTACGTCGACAGATTTTTATTTTCAAAGAGGACGTGATAACATTGATTAATTACTAAGAAATGTCAATTTTGTTCGTTAAATAGTCCTTCAAATGCCGCTTGCAGCCGACGAATTGCATGAATTTTTGTCAAAGTGTTTATTCGTGTTTATTGCTTCAAAATTGGTCTAGTGCTGTCGCACTCGACCAATTTATATCGAAGCAATAAACACTCATACACTTTGACAAAAATTTTCGGCAATTCGTCGACCGCTCGCGGTATTGTATATGACAATTTAACTGGTGTCATTGTCAACCAATGGCATTCTTCAATTTAAAAATAAACTACCAATCGCATAATTATTTTAGTGACTATTCAATTCACCTGCCATCTGTCAAAAAGTGACACCGATAAAAATCCACAATTTGACGTTTCTTAATCAATCAAAAAATATCAGCGGAATATTTTAAACAAATGTAGTTTTTATTAGAAAAAGTCAATATTAGTGTTCTGTTACCTTAGAAATTGCGTAGCTTGTTGCTAGATTTACTGAAAACTAATTTTAAAAAGTAGTTTGGTTCATTGAATAGTCAAAACTAATACCACAAGCAGTGGATATATTTTTGACAAATATTTTATCGTTTCCATACAAATTATTGCATGTAAATTTCATGATACAAAATCACATTAAGAATGTCACGAGCCGAAGTCATCTACCCATATTGTGGAATAATCTTTCCAAATACCACTCTCAACAAAAACTGCTCAAATTTTTAAAGCAGTTTTGGTTTCGAGAAATTCAAACGCAATAATTTGCATCTCAAAAAATTTTCACCTTTTGTGGTATTCCCCTTGATAATTTTTCTGTAACTTTTTTTTAATGAAAAATAACTTGGATTTTAGTTTTAGAAAAGTTTTGTTTATTTTTTTGTAAAAATGTTGCTAGGATCGGTTACTATGGATACAATTCAAAGACCACTAGTTTTGTGAATTTATAATTTTAGTGTTAGGAGTATTTTTATTGAGCATTTCCAATTATCTCAAAGTTAAATTGTCAAGACCAATAGGACTCTAGGTCAAAATATTGCCAACAATGTTTGCTCTTCAGATTGTCTCGTTTCTGATGCTTTAGAAAAGAGAGACTCGTGCAAGCACTCGTCGTTATTTTCGTCGCCACAGAAACTCGTATCTGAATAGCAAAAATTATTGTCGGATATATTTTGACCTCTCGTGCTATTATTACTGACAATATTTCCGTTATTTGTTCAGCAGCAAACAGTTAGTTTCTACACAAAAGTAGACGAAAATACAGGAACGGGATGGGAAAAATATAATAAACACAAACAAACCTACAGCCTCATCCAAAAATAGTTCTACTGTCTACGTTTTGAGACAATAAGAGAATGTGCAGCTGAAGTATGGGTGATCAAGAATAGAGGAAAATGGGGCTGTGAAACATAAATGACAGTGAAAACCAATGGCTGCAATTTTGTTTAAAATCTAGAGATAAGAATATAGTATTCAATACCTATTCTTTAAGTTTAATATGAAAATTGTCAGTAAAACATTAGATAATTGAAAAATAGGGCAATGCAAAAAAATTGTAAATAAACCCTTTATAAACTTGACCGGGCCAACTACGTGGACGTTCTCGACGCTTATAGAAATGAGCAGAATAAAATAATTATTTTAAATTTATAAAAGTAACGAGGATTACATTATTTCATAACGTACTATAATGCTTTAACAGACTTATTTCAGTCCGGTAAATGGAACATTACAGTACTGAGTCCGGTAAAGGGTTGCTATAACAACTAATCGGATTGACATGAGTCCGGGTCAAACATTTCGTTGCTATCATTACTATAAATAAGGCAACTATGTTATCCTTAATAAATGGCTTAGTTAAAATTATCTTTTATTTAAAAATTAAAAATATGAAATAAAACGTTGTAAGTTATATGTCCGGTAAATGATGCTTCACACTACTCGTTTCGAAATTCCGGACTCGGCTGCTTCATCGCCTCTTCCGTAAACATATAACGTATACTGTTAAATTTCATATCCCGGACTTGCAACGTAAATAACTATTATCGTACCCATTTCAATCCGATCAATGGAACATTACAATCCGGCAAAGGGCTATTATAATAACTTACAGTACTCAGTAATGAAATATTCTATTTACCGGACTGAAATTGTTAAATTACCACACATGCAGTTATATCTAAGGTAACCAGATTATTTTTATTCATTTAATTTACATAAACATTATCTAAAAATAAAAAATGCGACACAGTATGAAACAAAAAGTTGTCGAATTGCTACTTGTTCTGTAAGGTCTCACTTTCAATACTTACGCACTATTCTTGTATAATTTTGAAAGGCCATATTTACAGTTCGGTGAATAATTAAGTCTACGTTTGTAAAGATCTGTGATTGTGTACTTCTTTGCACAGATAGAGGAAATGTCATTGTGATGATTCCTCAAATTAAGAAAAATTTACTTCAAGGCAAGATTTTCAAATATCTAGTAGGTAGTTTTGCAATTGTATACATTTTATCACAATATATTGATTGGTTTGAAAGTTAAGAATTACAACTGCTTACAGTTTGAACCAAACCTCAAAGAAAGAGCACATTATGGTCTACTTGTGGTCAACAATTATTCACCGCCTTCAAATGCAAAGCTACCTGCGATACCAAAATAAATTGAAGAACTAAAAATCATATTAGGCACTTTTTTTATTTGAAAAATGTACAAATAAAAGTTATTCAGAATTGCCCAAAAGATTTTACCAATAGTAATGTATTAAGGGCGAATGATTTTATCGGCAAAATTTTTTAACAAAAGTTTGTTGTTTTGGAAAAGTCACGAGACAAGCTAACTTGATCAATTTGTAAAAGTTAGTTTGTCAAGGAACTTTGCAAAACTAACAACGAACCTTGAGTAAGAAATTTTTTCCGAGCATAATCATGACCTCGAAGTACGTTTTATAGACTAGGTATTTTCCAAATATCGATAATTTTTTTTGTCAGTACGCCATGAATATGACATTTATACTTATGGATACTAATAGTGATAAAATCCTAAAAAATTTTTTTAGATTTATTATCATTTATCACATTAAAAACACATGATTGGTTAAGTTTTGAAAACTCATGGCATTGGATGGATTAGACATTTTAATTTCCTTGCCTTTTTTTTATAAAAACTAAAATATTAATTTATTTTGAACAACATTTTATTTTATATTTTTTTTCACAGATTAAAAATAAATATTTCTTTCTAACCCATTAAAATTATATTTTCGAACTTTTAAAAATTGTTTTATAGTAAATATCAATCGTTTTAATTTTGGTGAAACTTTGGAATTAAGCTGTTGGGGCAATTCTGAACAACTTTTATCAGCAACATTTTCGGATAAAAAAATGCCTAATATAATTTTTTTTTGATTTTTTACAATTATTTTGCTGTATTTTGTCGTATTTTTAGTCAAAAGTAGACCATAATACGTTATATATATGATTGAGCCATCAGTTCGAAGCGCAGGACTAGGACTTGCAGATAGGGAAGTTGAAATGAGTTATCTGAGTATGGTTTCATTTATTATTTATTATTATTTATTTAATTTTGCATATTCATGACAGGTTACAGCTTACATAATTTTTACAAATAACACACAAAAGCAATTTAAAATAATAGTTACGACATGTACAGGGCGATTCATAATGAGTGCAACAAAGTTTGACAGCTTGTTGTGGAAGTCATTTTGGACAAAAAATGTCATATAAACATAGGTCGTATTCCAATTAGTTAGAGAATTACAACAAATCAAAGTTTTATTAGTGTAGTAACAAATGGGTAAGATCACCAACTAGTTACATTTAAAAAATAAAACATATTCTGTAAACTTACAATTAACATTTAATATAAAAACAAAAGAGAGTGTACGATTTATAAAAGGTGCTTTAAAATGTGGCCTTTGAGCCCTAATACTACAACACCTGCGAATCATCGAATCATAAACACCAACTATGGCATAGTTATTTCGAATTTCCTTAGCTGCATCATAATTACCCTTTGAAGTAACTGTTTACAGCATTTATTTAAACACTGTAAACTAGCTGTTTTGGGTGACCCCAAAGGTACAAATTTAAGAATTTAGATCAGGAGACCTCAGAGGCCAAGCAAAGAGACCACCACGACCAATCCATCTGTTGGGATAATGCACGCTAAGCCATTCGATTACGCGTCTTTCATAGTAGGCTGGGGCGCAATCATGCTGGTATTTTTATTTTTTAATGGTAAGTAGATGTATGGATGAACTACTACACTTTTAAAACTTTGATCTTTTGCACTTCTCTAAGGAAATGAAATAGGATTTAGGTTCATATAACATGTTTCACTTAAAATGACCTTCCCAATAAAATGCCGAAGTTTGTTACACTCATTATGAATCACCCTGTATATTTGAATAGATCTTGTCGAGTGCTTTAAAATGATACCATGCAAAATAGTTATGCACTTAAGGTTGTGCGTTGTCCAGATAATCCGCGATATTGTAAAAAGTGATACCGGTTCTCAAGAAAACAATTTTTAAACTGTTTGGTTGAAACCGTTGCGATATGTTCTGTATACCGGGTGACAATGAGACAAGGACCATGCCTCTATCTTCGCTACTTATGGATGCATTTGGATGAAATTTGATACAAGGATACTAGACATAATTTTAGATTGACATACAAGTATAATCAAAATGGCCGACTTTCGCTTTCACCGGAAATAACAATAACTTTGATTTTTTGAATTTTTCTCAATCTACGACTCAAATTACATACAACAGTGCTGCCGAATATACTTAGGTATTACATAGAAATGTTAAAAAAATTAATGAATTAATTATACTTAAATTTTAAATAAAGATAAAGTAGTGCATGATGCATATCGTTAGATTGGTAATTAAATTTTATGTTTAATGGCAAGATGGCCCTTGGTAAATGCAATTTAGACAAGTGACTTTTTCTTTAAAAACGTGTTTAGCAAATGTTGTTTTTTATTTTTATTAAGGGTTTGTTATTGACCTTATTGATAAAATAGCTATTATTATTAGTTGCTAGAGTCAATTAGAACATATTTTTCAAGTCACAGCCTTCTATTGTAAAAAATAAAAAATAAAAAATATTTCTCTGTTTGAAAAAATTAAAATTTGGCGAAACTGGTTTATGTAATTTGACTTGTAGATTCCGAGAAATATAAAATATACAGAATGATCTATTTAAAAAATCAAAGTTGGTGTAATTTTCGGTGAAACCGGAAGTGGACCATTTTGACTATATCTATCGGCCAATCAAAAATTATCCGTAGTATCTTTATATAAAATTTTATCTAAAGCGATTCACAAATAAAAGAGATATAAGCATGGCCCTGGTCTCATTGTCACCTGGTATATTTGAATAGATCTCGTGAGATATTAAAATGATACCACTCACAGTCGTTTTACACTTACGATTGCCAAGATAGACTGATTCAAAATCCATGCTCTTTACGAATATGTTAACACGATTAATGTTTGGCACGTAACTTATGTTTTCGGAAAATTTTCCAATAAAATGTACCTATACAGTAAATAACGTCCCATCCAATTACCGTTGGAAACAAATTTTATCAAATTGATTGACGTATAATATAACATGTCAGTTTTGTAATAAACACAGTTATGAGGTTATGTTGTTGAAATGCAAAATAAATATTAAAAAAAAATTAACCATTACTTTTTTCCGAAAACTTGTGAGGCATACGTTATTTTTAACGACATATCGATTTTTATTTGTTTCGTATCTTTGTTACAGGCGGTGGGTCGTAAAACTACTAGGCGCGCTGTTTTAGACGTAGTCCTATACGTCAAAAGATATAAGGGTGTTACATTCTTAAGTGGGGCACACTGTATACCGGGTGTCTATTCGCAAAGTCGAACATAGGCAATTAACATTAGTGCATTCACTCGTTCTTCTTTGAAATAATTCATTTTTCTGTAGATAATTTTAACAGACGTTGACAGAAAATACCTGATTTAAGCCAAATGATTACAAATTTTTTTGACAAATGCTATTGAACTTGAAAAGCAAGGTATGGCATATTTAAAAATTCTTAAGTTTTAAATGAGTATTATAAAATAAAAATAGCATCTTGAATATTATTATTGTTATCATTTGATGTTCGACTTTGAGAACGGACACCCGGTATACGCATTTTAACATTACTCACAAACGAAAATTGGAAATGTTATATTCCAAATTAAGACAAAAGTCTTAGAAATGTTGTTCCTAAAATGAGTGCATAAGAAGATACATCAGGCTGTTTTGTAAGAATTTTTCAGAACATAGAACAGATTTTAAATTGAGATTTGGGCTACTCAAATATTTAATAAAATAGGTTCTATTAATAACACGAATTTGAGTTAACTGGCTTAAACCACTCGCGTAGATTTTTAAAAATATGTAAATGTACTACGCCGTGTTTTTTTTTCATAAGAAATATTTATGTTATCAAGCAACTTCCCACAATTTATTACATTAAAAATTTTTTTTTTCTATTTAAGACTCTTTATTATATTCTGTTTAAAATAAGGCAAAGAATATTGTAAATGTTTTCCCGAAAATGCTTGTTCGACGAAATAAATTTGTTAGAAAGTAAAAAATATTGGGATTTGGCAAAGTTATTGAACTATTTGCTTTTTGATTGATTTTACTATAATTTTATTATTCCGCAGTCGAGACAGACATTTTTTTTAAATATCTTTTTAACTCTATGGCATTTACGTCAACAAAAATATCTCAGAAAAGGGGCACATAATTTAATTTAATGGTGAATCTATGGTACCAAACATATTTTATCAAGAAAGAATGAGGTGGGGTAGGATTTAATGTTGTTGAAGGGATTTGTTTTTAAAATCTACTCTAATAATGCAGAAATAATTGTACTTCATTAGACACTTGAGTCTACGAATTTTAATTTAGTATCTGTTAAAATTTTGGAAATGGAAATCTAAGAATTTAATATTAAGTACTTCTACGTGATTGTTTCTTATTGAATATTATAATGCGAAATTAAGCCGTGGACATGTGGACACGATGTTCAACTTATTCATTTGCTAATATTAATTTACGTATTTTGCATGTCCAGAAAGAACTAATATAACGAGAAAATTTGAATTATCTATTTCAAAGTAACTCTAGGAGCTTGTTAACTCGGTCTGCTGTTTTGATCTTAAACTTAAACAATGCAACAGCTAAAATATTTTCATTGTGGAAAGCTAGTGTTAAATAAATCAGATTGCAATTTAAAAAAAAAATTCTTACTATTGTGAATTTACAAAAAACAACTAGTTAGTACAGTGACATACGAGAGATTTAAAAATATTTTTTTGCATAACCAAAGGAAACTGCTGAATCTATTTTTTAATAACTCACATTTTTCGCAAACAAATAAACTGTTGCAAATGTCACACAGTTTTATTTTAGAAGCCATTATAATATAAAGTTCTATACATGTGTACAGTATTATTAAAACAACCATGTAGGCCTAATCTACTATATGCAATTATACCCTGCAATTTAAGTTTAGCAGTTTTCAGCTTACGCAATTTTTAGCGAATCATTACTGTTTTTTCTTTCATAAATACCTTTTATTTTGTATTATTCCAAATATCAGGGTTTTCTGAAGAATTTCACCGACCGAAACTGAACACCAAAATTCACTAATTGAAATTGAGCGTGACTGTCACTAGCGCAGGGCGGACCTAAGCCATTAGAGGCTCCTCCTCGCTATTTAAGCCCACTAATCATCCAACCAATCTCTGTTATCTATAACAGCTTAAGTACGCTTGGAATTTCCTCGAAGGGTGCATCCTTAAGCTGGCAATATATTATTGATCTAATATAATTTATTACATACCAAAAACAATATTTTCTGCAACCTTTTGCGACGACAGATGGAATTTTGTAAACTATTAAACACTTCAAACTCCTTAAGCAGCTTCTGTTTATGATTAGAAGCTGTTTTTTCTTAATAACTTACTTTAATTAACACTAACATCCAAATACGATGTTATACTGCATTAGCTGTTCCTGAACTAGTTTCAGAATTATTTATCAATATAGTCTACCTGTATTACCTACTTAAATACTAAGACTTCTAACCAATAAGTACTTTCAAGATGTTAAAGTGCTGTATTTAAGATGTCGCACTTGTCGGTTTAGTTGGTCATTTCAATCTCGAAATACCTTGCTATTGTACCTAAATTTGCGAAATATCACTTACGACAGGTCATATAGGTACGTCATGTCCTTTCGAAGTGTAATATTTGAACCAGGATAAAATTTAAAAAAAAATATGCGTTTTCGTAGAAAACAATTTCAACCAAATTTTCAATATCTTTTCCAAATATAAAGCTTGATCTTACCTTGCTCGTGAAATCCCCAATATGAGGCTTCGGTGCAACGAAAATCCCCACGCATTGTTGAAAAGCCACTTCATCCAGTTAAACTTGACCTTTGGGTAGCGTGGCAATTTCAAAAAGGCGCATTATTACTAGTTTACCCCCATTTATTGACCAACTGAACGATGAAAACCTGCAAAATGAATTCTTCCAGTTGTTGGTGGCTCTGGACGTCAGGATTTAGGAATTTGAGGAAATAATAAGAAAATTATAATCTTGATTACAGGAATATAGAGACGTGTGCGCTTTTACAAAACGATGGAAAGCATTTCTTACAGATATTTATTTGATGTGTAGTTTTGCACCACTATTGCTCTTTTGTTACAATTGCTTCCGAATTTGACTTACAATTTCAGTTATTTTCAGTATGAAGAAAGTTTAATCATCGAGTTTGTATGTGGCTAACCCTCAACGTTGTTTAATTTTGTTGTTAAGAAATACAGAGATGATAAACAGTATGAGGGTAATAGTTATTTACATAAAAAGTCATGAAAGTTATCTTTTACTGGACGAAGGAGTAAGTATATTGTACGAAACTGTAAGGCCAATTACTTTTAAGCTCCTGAGTCTAGTAGAATAACTCTCATGTATAGAATTTTACCTAAAATTGCAAATAAAGTCAAACTAAAGCATTCATAACCTTGAGATTTTGAAAACGTAATTTAAAAAAATAGTGATCAGGTATGTTAAAATACATTAGGTTTCTAGAAAATTAACCATTACACGACTAGTAGTCAGGTAAAAATATTACTGTACTAGTCGTGTAAAGGTTAACTTTCTAGACTCAAAATAGCATAGCAAGTTGACTTTCTTGACGTTTTCAGGTAAAATATTGACACAAGATCCCCATTTTCATTTGTAAGAGTAACTGCTGTTTTTTATTTATATGAATATGCTTTAGGTGCTAAAATGTTATAGCTTTTTAAGAATGACTGTTTTTGTAACAACTTTAACGCTTTTGGGTAGAATCACAGCTAAAGGAAAATTGTGGAGAAAATCGTACGACACTCATTAATGACCAATAGAAAAATTAGTTTACGAGCCGTAACCGAGACAACAACAAAATTTCTTGGAAATTTTTTGTAGGTAGACCAACCTAACTTTGAGGGTTTGTGTCGTTACGATTTTCTTGCCGAATCTGCATTCGAGCATTAATTCATATCAGGAAATTATTTTTCGTGCATTCCAACAACGTCCTAATTTGCCCTCGCGTCCCGCTCTGGCAAATTAATACGACGTTGTTGGACCGCACTCAAAAAAATTTCCGGAAAGAATTAATGCTCTTATGAGATTATATGTGAAAGTTTTTCCAAATAGACTTTTTAATTAACAGCGTGTAGAGGATAAAAAGCCGTTGTGTATAACTTTTGTATCTACAAGGTAATTCAGAATATTTTTTCAAGGTTACAGATGGCGTTAGCAGAACTATTTCTTTCATGATAAACCCTGAAAGTTTCTTTCTACAGAGCTGCAATACTTCAGTTTCGTGATATGACCCCCTTAGATTTTCATATTATTGGTCATATACTAAAAAGTTAGTACCTATACACACAAAAGCAGTGATTAACCAGATTTAATTTTGTATCTGAAGAATTGCGTAACATTCCAGAAATTTTCAAAAGTAATAGGTACCACAAAAGGGGAAATTTTTTTGAGATTTTTTTCGTTCATTTTCAAATTATTGCGTTTAAATTTCTCGAAACCAAAACTGCGTTAAAAATTTCGCGAGACCGCAGGTCGAGTAGAATTTAAGCAGTTTTTGTTGAGTGAAATCTGCAATAGTTTGCATGTTGACGAAAAAAAAATTTGCCTTGAGTGGTATTTGGAAAGATTATTCATCAGTATGGGTAGATGACTTTTACCGTGTTCGACAGCACACATTTTAACGTTTTCCACTATTAATTCAATACTGGAGCTTCCAACACGATTACTATAAGTTTTTAGAACGACGCAAACTTCACTTTGACGTTTTGGTGAAATGTCAGTTAAAGGCTACTCACTAAATTGAAATCATTGAAACCAATCGGGCTTTCGTGAAAACACTGCGACATTAGAGGTGTTTTTAAAAAATTGAACAATTTTCATTGGTTCGAAGGCCTCCCATTGTTAGAAAATATGTGCAAATTTTCAATTTAATATCTTCTGCCAGTTTTCAGTAAAATGTTAAAAACCAATTTTAACCCCCTTTAATATCTCCGTAAGGGTTGAGAATCGGACTTAACATATTGGTTTAGTTTGATTATTTTTACTTTCTAAACACATACTTAAAATATTTCCCTTTTCTCCCTCTCTGTATTTCATAACCCTACATTCAATAGTTTTTCAGATACTAGAACTTAAACATAAAACATTATTTCAATTCTTCATTTAAAGAAATGCCATTAAAATGATACTATAAATACTTAAACTCTCTGAACACAACAATAAACCAAGTTCAAATAAAAATCTAGCAATTATCGACACATCCTATGATGAAAACAAAACCAACACACAAAAATTCTGCACCTCATTACATTGAATGCATTTTAACGCTGTTTGTTTCTTACACTTCTTTAAAGAAAGACCTTCACGTATTGGAAAAACGATTGAATTTAGGAGCATCAAATGTGATATCAGAAAATAGCTTATTAGATGGTCTTTTCAAAAATACAGAGACATACTTTCCCACACAAGCAATTTGCTTCAGGGAACAGCATTTTTCATGTTTATTAAAATCAATGTTTTATCAATCTTATGGACCATTACACTACTATTACAACTCATATAATTAATGTCATGTATGTATGTATAATAACGATGCTCAACAAACCATTATTATTATTATACAGGGTGTTATATTTAACACCTATAAGCACTACTTTACACTCGAAAGATAATTTAAAAAAACGCTATTTTTTGTTAAGTTTTTTTTATTCAATTGGTTTCTGTTCATTAAGCAGCTGCCTAAAATGCATCATTTTGCTGTATAAAATCGTTAACATCTCCAAAACATTTAACTTTAGATCCATACAACTTGGTGTTAACATGATTTAGCATTTAGACCCAAAACTTTGACTGCAACTTGCTTAAATATAGGGTGTTCCATAAAAACAGTTTAGTTCACCACACCTTTATGCGTCTTTCTGTATAATTAATTGTTATTTGTTATACAGGATGATAAAGTTAAATTTTATCCACTAGTGAATCCTTTAACGTCGAGACGTTAATGATTCTAGAGTGGATCATAATAACTTTATCGTCGTGTATAATACAAAACTTGTATCATTTGTTATAATTTCAGTAATTAATAAATATATAAAAAAACATAAATTCTGTACTGACAACCGTGAAAAGTCATAGTAACAATTTGAAAAGAGTCACCTGTGATTCGTGTTAGACGTTTGTCAGTACTGAAGAGTTAGTAGGCTAGGTTTTGTTTGTTATTTGACACAGACTGACGCAAAACTTAAACTGCAAGCCTCTAATTTGACATAGCTTGACAGTGCTACCAACAATGCAGTAGTGAGTGACATAAATAGATAAAATCCTATTTTATTTCATGTTGGAACCATAATCATAATCATCTAGGACTATACAGTTGCTAAGCAGTATAACAATCAACACCAATGTAATATAATAACACCAAAAATCTTCATAGAAACCATAGCACAACCAAAATTTACACGCCAAAATACTGAATCTTTGAATTTTGTCCGTTTTGAGAACCAACATGAAATAAAACATTGTATGTACCACGTGCCTAGTCACGATTATAGCTCTCGGTAAATTTAAAGCTTCTCACTTTGCGTGTGCTGGTGATGCGTTAGTAATTGCTATTTTAAGAGGTATCGTCCACATCATAGAATGGGTATTTGAAAGTTACATTTGCAACTTTTAAGCTCGAACCCAACTAAGGGGTGAGTTAGTTTTATGCCCTAGCGTTAAAGTGTTTAACGAATATTTTCCTGTAGCTTCTTCTTTTTTCTTCTTGTTTCTTTCCGGCGGTTTCCAAGTTTGGTAGCATTTTCATTTGCTTGTCTAGACCTACGGTTCGCTCCTACTTGACTAGATCCGACTTGGTGCATTGTGTTTTGAAGGCGACTTTCATCTTGAAGGTTATGTTTAACCAAGATTTCTAAACTTGATATTTAGCTTGCAGTAAAGTAATTACCTAATGTTTAATAATTTTTAATTTCGGTAATTTTTACACTAACGAATATAATACCTAAAAATATAATTTGATTCAACACTTGATATGTAAGTCAGTTTATAATAACGTATTAAAATTAATCCTGAAACGGATGTTTACTGATTATGGGATTCAAAACGGCCATTTGAGAATTCTCACATACTGTGTAAACTTTGTGTAACTGCAACACCGTTAATATTGAATTGCAACAAACTTTCATATATATTAACGATACAAGTTGGACAGGAGCATCTTAACGGAACGAGTTTGATTGCCAAAACCAGGCGGTGAGCCGAGTCTTGCGGCAATCAAACGAATATCGTTAAGTGCCATAAGCAAACGTGTATTGTTCAATATGTTATCTTCATCAATAAATTCTGGTTCAATGTTTTTTTTATATAAAAAGAGTGCGGTAATATCCATGAAGCTCTTAACGATACTTAAATAAATTTGGTTAATTGTCACCGATAAACATAATAATGATTTACCTATTACGAGTAGAAACTCACCTTGTATTGTCCAGTTTGTCAGATTGCTATATAACTTTAACTATACTATTCAGGTTACAAAGCCTGGTGCCCATTAACTAATATTGTAATTATAATGATAGGTCATTTACTTTGTATTTGACTCACGACCACTTTACCGTTCTTGAGCTAACCTGTATTTTACAAACTGCATAAGATAAAATTCTTTAGTCTACTTTATTTTACTACCATTTTCGGTTATTGCACGTAATAATGTCTTAATCATAAAAGTGACAAATAACAGCTCGTACGATGAATGTACGGTATCTAATTTTCCATTTGGTTAGTACAGCCTATGACTCCATAAGTAGTTTATTTAGTTAATATTATGGTAAAATCACGTAATACAATGTTGTTGTTAATATTGCCGTTATCATACCCACTGAAGGAGCATCGGCCTCTACTCTTTGAGGAGGTTTAGACACTCAGACCACGCGGCTGCCAAAGCCGAATTAGAGAATCACAGCGAAGATCGTTGGAGTTGTTGAGTTTTGAACCCAGTATTTCTGGCCCATAACCAGAGGCTCCTACATCTCAATCATCTTCACTGCCCATAATACAATACATTGACGGAATTTAAGTGTTTCAAATGTTTACACTTCAATGATGGTATAACTATTTTTCGTTTATCGACTCATAGACATAGAAATTATCTAATAAAATGATGCATCACATGTTAATTCAAAAGTTAAATGGTTTAATTAAGATGAACTGTTCTGTGAAATGGCCTCAAAAGTAATGTTAATACATCCTAAAATTAATATTGAATTGCAATTTGTTTAAAAAGAGTAATATTCGTCATATAAAGCATGATAATAATTACATGAATTTTAGCAATTTTACAAATATTTGCACAGTAATCCCATAAAGAATGTATAATAGTAAATAAGAAATATGGCAGAAGGTACTTGGAAGCAAGATTAATAACTTGAACTGAAAAGAATAATTAAAATGTGTTAAAAGTGTCAAATTTGTTGACATTTACAAAAATTATTTAGTATTAAGTAAATGTAAACCAAATGATATGTCAGTTTCTAGATAAAATAAGGGAGGTTAAAAATAATAATAAAGACCTTCAAAATATAGAAAATTCTATTGTGGGGCTGGTTTCATATGTTAACTTGATCAAACCCAGTAATCAAGTTAAATGGTGTTCTAATGAATTAAGGGTTGTGAAGGTAATATCAGTATCTAGACATAAATTAATACAGGAACCATAAGTAATAAAAGTGGTTCATGGTTGAGTGCAAGCGTAGGTAATTTATAGAGCTCGTCTGCGAATGAATGGTGTCGCTGGGAAAAGATGTGACAGGTACATGAAATGAGCATTCTTTAATCATATACAAATTAATAACTACAAAAAGACAAGAATTGCCCGATTAAGCAGATTGTAATTAGTTGTTTTATTCAGTATTTAGTGCGAGAATATCATTTTACCAAGTTTGCATTGGATCTAATAGCAATTTAACAAAATAATTATTATTCCTAAGTGTTCAAACCCAACCCTGATTTGAGTTGTTCATGTTCTACCGAGCTAGGCTATTGAAATAAAGACTAAACTATTCTTGAGTAGCTACAAGATTTTAAATTAATATAAAGATATAATAATACCTTTACGTATTGCTGTTATTATTATTATTATATACAAAAGTTACTTTAAAAAAGCAAATCCGAACTGAAATGTATAAACAATTTTATTTTTACTATTTTTGAAATAACGTGCCTTAAATAGTTACCAACTTGAACAATCTAAAAAGATGTGGAAGCTTCTCAAGAACATTTTAAAATTGAAACAACATTTTTGTACGATATCTATACTTATAGAAAAAAATAACAAAATGGTAGGGTTAGATATTAAGAAATTCTTAGGCGAACTCTCAGATTTTGAAATTTATATGCAATCTACCAAAAAGTAGGTAAGTAATTATGATTTTAAAAAATTTTTAAAATTAAATCTGTATTATTCGTAACAAGTCTTTATCACTCCAAAGAAATAAAAACGAAGCCGTGGGTAGAAGGCGTGAAGAATAATTTTTGAAGGTTCTATATTTATAGAAAATTGAAGACACTATTTTAGCTTTCCTTCCACTGCACTGGTTTAACTAAACTTTCAAAACTGTTCAAAATGCTTTATTAATTTATTACCGATGATAATCTGCCAAATATTTTCTTTTAATGCCAAAGAAATAATTAGAAACCCTAATTGTACTTTTGAGCCAAAGATCAGTGACTTGATGTGAAATAAAACTTTATAAAATGCTTCATGAATAATTGCAGTTCAGAATCAGTTAGCTTTGTAAGTACCTTAACATCCACTTCAATTATTTTCTCAACTATGATAATGTTTTCGTCGGTATCAGCAAAATGAGAGCTTCGAGCCCTTTTTTTAGTGTTGAGAAAAATTGTTTAACAACAAGTTGTGGGCAGAAGACTGTTTCCAGAGCCGAGTTAAAGCTGATAAGAAAGGAAACATTTGTACAGTGTACCGTTACGGCCAACTCAAAGTGCACGGCAGATTTTTAGCGTGTAATACGATATTCTAATCATAGACGTCGAGTTTTGACGTTTACGTTTGTCATCAACTGTCATAGAACTGAAAACTCGAAAAATTCCCAGACATTTGTCAGAAGCAGAGAAAATGCGAGCTATTACAAAACTGGAAGAGAACTGGTCGCTGAGTCGAGTCGCAGCAGATTTGCATGTGAGCAAGAGCTGCATTTTCAAAATTAAAAATCGTTGGCAGTAGAGACTTCTGCAAGAAAAGTTTTTTTAACCCCAGAGAACAATGAACGAAGAATACAGTTTGCAACCGACTATTTGAATGAAATCGACGATTTTTGGAACAGGACTGTTTTCTCAGATGAAAAGGTATTTCAATCATTTACCAATTGACGATTAAGGGTGTATAATAGATCACAAAATTCAAGATTTGAGGAGCAATATTATGTTCAACCCTTAAGTAGTGGACGATTCTCTGTAAACGTATGGGGATGGATCAATGCTCACGGATCTGGGGCATGCTATAGAATTAATGGTCGACTGAATGCTGAAAATTATTGCAATATTTTGCAAAATGTGATGCTGCCATCTGTAAGAGAGGTCTTTCCTATTCAATTTACTTTTCAACAGGCAAGATATTACTTAATTAATTAATTTTGTTTATGTTAACGTAATTGATAACATTACTTTCACAGGATAACTGTCCTGTGCATGCAGCAGGGATTGTTCATTGATGGTTTGATGAGAATAATATCAATTTATTACCATGGCCTGCAAAAAGTCCGGACTTGAACCCTATCGAAAATGTTTGGTGGTATTTAACTAAAAAAATTTATACCAGGGAGTTTGTACCAAACAACGCCGATGAATTATGGGAAAGAATAATAAATGCTTGGAAGGAACTGAGAGGATACAATATGGAAACATTGGTCAACTCTATGCGAAACAAACTGCAAAGCGTAGTAGCAATTGAATACTGATACATATTTATTAAATACATATTATTACATGTATAGTTTGTTTACTTGTGTGTTTACTTTGCTAAAATACAAACATTAAAAAAGTAATACCTACTCTTACAATCACAAGCAACGCCACTGGAGAAACCCTCATTTAATAAGCCGAAAAATCGCAAAAATAACCATAGTAACAAAAAACCGTGCACTTTGAGGTGTCCCTAACTGTACAGTCATGGTTTATCCTAATTCTAAAATAATTTCTGATTGTTCCTAACTAGAGCTAGAACCATTAAAAAAACAATTGGGATCTCTTAAAGATACTCGATCTTGTAATATAGATTTCCTTCTTAATGCTGAAATATTAATGTGTGTGAACATGGTGTTAAAGAGATCCATGTCAGTTTCAATCTGAGCACTGGAATTTGTTGGTGGCCACAGTTACAACCGTTGCGAGTGTTATTTTAGCATCTACAAACAAATACAACACCCGTGCGAAGCTCCCTTATTAGCCTTTATGTCGAAATCTCCGTTTGGCAGAAGTATAACAAATATCATAACCCGCGATCCTACGAAAACAAACGAAGCCGTGTTTAGATCATCGCCGAAACCATGTGAACCCTTCAGATCCGAGTACTTCACATAGCTAATTCGAATTAAGTACCACTTTGTTCCTTTTAATCTGATGTTTTCGACAAATGATTGGAAATCGATGTTCGAGAGGCTTTCACGGGCCTGGCTGCGATCTACTTAGAATTTGCTTCGTGTGAATTTTAATTGCGTTAGTTAATCTGGAAACGCCGCTACCGGTGGAGATTAGCGACCTTTCTTTTAGAGCCTCAGCGGAAGCAGGAGCTTGGCAGCTCCGAAAGGATCCACCTGGATATGGAATTTCAGTTTATATTAATGGCAGGGACCTCTCGTCTTTTTATAGCGTCTGAAATTTCTGACGTGTTTGCCAGATACGCAAATCATAGGTGATTCTTCATTGATTGGTTGTATTTGCACTTCAGTTTACTAAGTTACTTATCTGATGGTCAAAGTCGGCTTATAGTAAACAAAAAGCTTTTAAAAATTTTAATTTAGAGACCGCGGTACGATTTTTTGGAAGGAACAAGCTATAAGCGTAAAAAATAATTTAATAATATCTCACATATAGGTATAAATCGGGGAATAAATTACAGCGTTTTTAAACTAATGATTTCTAAAATTGTGTTTATAAAAATACCTGAACTTGGTTAATCCACCATTTAAAAGTCCAAAATCCAACCTTTATGTATGTACGCGTGTGTGTGGAAAATTAGGTAGTCCACAATTTCAAAAATAAAATCTTTACTATTTTTTAAACGTTGCAGCTACTTATTATTTTTTTTTAAACAAATGGGTGTTGGATATCTAATTTTTGGCGTCATCGCAGTTAGATATCATCATCATCATCATCATTGTTCACAAGTTACGCATATGCTCTGCAATGGCTAAACACACCATTTTTGACTGGGCCCTGATACGCTGTTGTTCTTCCTGGTTGCATATAATCATGTACCATATGATCTATAATTGAGCAAGAATGTGTACAGAAGCTGGAGATTCGTAAGAAAAATCAAGTGAGGTGGCAAATTAAGTTATTTTACCTAATAAATGAATATCGAACGCTGCTAACTAAAACAAGAGGGAGGTATCAAGTAGAAATAGAAATGCTAGGTATTAAAATTCAAGAAGAACAAATTGAATTCAGTCAAGAAGCAACTGGGTTTAAAGAATGGAAAAGTTAGTGGACGGAAGGTATTTTTGCAAAGGTGTTAAAAAAGGCATTGAGAAACTCTTCAGGGTGCTTATGAACTTATTCAACTAATGCTTAAATGGATATCAGGTTCCTAAACAATGGAAGATAGCCTATATATATTCGATACAATTGTACATAAAAAGAGGGATAAATAGCCCAGTCAACGAAGATAACATAAGGAAAAAAGATCGGAAAGATTTTAAATTTGGCACAGATGTGTATTAAAGTCTACTGTTGTTTGTGTAAAAAGGTCCTCACCAATTAAGAATGAGGAACCGCTGCCATCTTGCAAAAAGTGTAGACTTTATATTTTTTGCAAATATCTAGTAAACGGTCTTTAATATTAAAAAAAAACTTAAAAATCAAAGATTGTTAAATTTCCTATAAAAAACATCTTATTTGTTTTTGTCCTAAATGCCATTCGTCGCGGTCGTTTTCATCAATCACTATGGCCAAGGAACTTCTTCACTTAACGGATTAATTAGATTTAATTTCTTAATTTCAATGATTTTCTAACCGTTTCTTCCATAATTTTCAAACGTTTGTAGCGGAATGAGGCCAACTTCTCCAATGTTCTTTGCTAATTTTACTATATCCTTACACGCAATAACAGATACCCTTACGGCTATACTTGTAATGCCTCCGATACTATGATGTTTAAACCATCAATCGTTGATACGCTAAAATTGGCTTTATCAAAAGCAAATTGAGAAAATAATCCAGTCAGAATTTTCGGTTGAGCATGATATATCGCTGACGTTTCGAAAATTTGCACATTGTGGTATGATCAACATAACCTAAAAGTTGAAAGCAAATGTACCACATTTCTAGACCTCCATTTTCTATAAAAAAACACTGCAAGACTAATTTTGCACAAGATCCAGCAAATAACGCGGTTTTATTGTCCAAATAAAAGCGTGGGCTATTGAAATGCGCATTATTTTTCTTTTTCTTGACTATTTATTTCCATCCTTTCGAGTGTAGTACATCTGTACTGCGATAGTACCAAGCCCATAACTTAATAATGGCAATAAACTGTTGAACTTTAAATAAATGGAATATCCTACAGAATGTGAATTAAATTCAATGTAGAACTGGCTTAAGAAGTTTCTTCCAAAGCTATTCAGTCACGTAACAAACGATAAAAGAAGAGAAGTTAGTTACTGAAAAAACAATGAAGTTAATATAGAATTTCTGCAGCTGGAACGACAGA
This sequence comes from Agriotes lineatus, assembly GCA_940337035.1. Lineage (NCBI taxonomy): Eukaryota > Metazoa > Arthropoda > Insecta > Coleoptera > Elateridae > Agriotes > Agriotes lineatus. The sequence continues at coordinate 96,755 of CALNHX010004564.1, forward strand.
TAGCTCTGAGCAAATATGTAGGCAACTGGGCATGAGTAAAGTGGAATATCTAATACAAAGGAGAAAGAAACCGAAGAGATCATATCCAAGTTGGTGCAAGAAGAGGACGATTTCTTAAGAAGAAGAAACGATAAAGATAGAGAAATTGGTTACTGAAAAAACAGTTAAATTGCTTTAGAATTACTACAGCATGAACGATATTGGAAAAACAGCTTTGAGCAAATAAGTAGGGAATTCGACTTGAGCAAAGTGGAACATTTATTGAAAAAAAAATGAAGAGAAAAGGTCATATCCTTATCCATGATTTTATTTAAATGTGCAAGGAGATGACTTGTTGGGGAAAACTCGAAATTTGTTAATGATTTTAATTTAGCGGTTGGTTTCCAACCAGCCGAATCTTATACCATAGGCAAATAAATATCTAGACGTCTGACCCATGTATTCATTTTATGGGGTAGTGTGGGAGACATTCTAACGACGGCACCACCGTCGGCCACAATGTCGTAACAATCACCGCGCTACGTCCTGTGTTTCTAGTGTATTATAAACTTTCTTTTAAATAGTATTATTTAAACATGCCTCCGCCCGGGAAATAAGTGTTCCTACAAAAATTGTGAGAAAAGTCAACGAACCGATCCAGGTCTCCACATGTTTTGCTTTCCTGTAAAAGATTAAGAAAGATGCAAGCAGTGGGTTTTAAATTCGGGAGGTAAATATAATTAAATCTGTTTACTTTGCAAAATCTTTATCAAGATCTAACGAATAAGCAACAACCATTAAGAGCGTATGCATCTTTAAGTGTGGGTTAACGCCTTATAGATTAAATCATTTAGATGTACCTACTATTGTTTGTGCAATTATAAATAAACTGTGTTAATAAAATTACCTATGCTTGCAAATTTCTTTTTTCTTCCTACACCTAATAATACCATAATAACACCTTATTCTTATCGTCTATGTTAGGGTAAAGGTGGTAGCCCAGTAGGGACCTTTCTACCTGCTTGAGCGTTAAGGTGGACCAATTAATGATGTAGAAAATCTGCGTACTGAAAGTGTATTTGGTCAACTGCAAGTAGTATTGGAAATAACTGACAGTGCCATCTTTCGCAAGGCTCCCACTGGGTTTAGATTGAATTCACTTTTTCATATACTCGAGAAGTCTAGATATTAATTCTCCTATGCTTATACTTAAAATCACACAGCAGATGAGCTGTACATAACTAATGTGCAAAATGAGGACTCAAGTATATTAAAATTACAAGGTTACATTCTAAACAAAAAATGTGTGTCCAACATCAAGTAATCAGAAATAATACTTTTATAACAAGAAGCATTACACTGGAAACATGGAGAGTGGCTTAAAGCGTTTACTATGTTGTGCGCAGAAATGTGTACAAGCTATTGTCCTGCAAGCTGAGTTTGTTGAGGTGCACCTTAAATTGGCCAATAATTACCTCAAATTTGTACTAACTGCTACTGAATTAGTGACAATTATACTGTGATATGAAGATTTTGTCTTGTTCTTTGCTACTGCTATCTGGATTCGTGTGCTTACTTTCAGATAATCGTGCTACCATGAGTTTACGAATTCTCTATGATGCCTGGATACATTTGTCGTTAGTTAAAAGATTCGTTGGCGTCCTTTTGGTTTTTTAATTAATTGTAAGTACTTAAAGAACTGCACACCGTCTCCCACATTTAGCAGCGCCCGGAAATTCTATTCACCTAGTCATTGACGTTATTTATAATTTTGGGAGATTTATTAGCCGACGAATCGAATTGAATCTAACAAAGTGTGCCAATTCACATTGTTGTAACTGTAGTCCATACAGAGTTGAATTGCCAATTTTCAGTCGGGGCCAGTAAGGAATGATTTTATATTTTTTAGATTTATCGCCAGCGTGGCCGAGCGGCTAAGGCGTCAGGCTGCGGTGCCACGGCACGAGGTTCAATCCTCACAATTGGCAACTGGCGGGCGCCCCACCCAGTCGCTTTAAAAATTAGATACTGAAACCACAGTTGTGGAAGTACGGGAGGTAAGGCAGTAGTCGAAGGCGTGATGTCAACCACATCATCCAAAATGAGAGCTACTGGCAAGACGTGAGATACCGGTAGATTTAAGAGAAGCCATCAAGAGCATCTATAAGGAAACAAGGAATACTGTTCGAGTTGGGACCCTTAATACAGAAGAGTTTACAACACAGAAAGGGGCTAGGCAAGGGGGATTCTAAACCTCCTACTATTTATTGCAATCATGGATGAGGTGGCAAAAACAACAGAAAAAAAATACAAATGAGAATATCCCTTATGCATATTTAATTGGAAATTTTCCATGGCAACAGTGATTATTAATCATCGGAAATTGTTTAGAAATTTACCACAAAATTTCAACTTTTGTCACTGTTATCAAATTATTTACGGACAATAAAGTTGCGAACAAAGTCAGTAGGCCGATAATAATTGTTGCTGTGGGCAACGAGAAGTGACGCCGAAACAAACTTGTTTGTTTTAATGTGTTGTGCAGTTTTGCTAGAAAATTGGTAAATAATGCAAGACTTGTTCAAGGAAATTGATGATTTTGTCGAGGAAACCACCTCGTCAAATACGAGCAAACAAAGGCATCTATTTGGCCCCAGTTTATGTAGTTCTGCAAGCAAAGAAACTACAATATTGAGGAAGAAAGAGCGGGCATTGAAAATCTTAGCAATATATTGATTGGGCTTTCACGTAATATGAGAAAAGCTAACGGAGACGATTATAAAGAGACAGTAGTGAAATATATGTGGAACAACACGGCCAAGCAACTTCAAGAGGTGTATTTAAAGAAGTGGGAAGCTTCGTTTGATTCCTTCAAAGATATGCAGTTTGCGCCTGCAAGAAAAAAGAAAGCAAGCAACTACAAAAAGATCCAGAAAAACGAAGAGAAAGTTCTACTGCTCTAACCCATGAGGAGTATACAGCAATAATATCATACTGCCGGTCTTAAAAAAATTTCACATCTCGGTGTTGAGTTGGCTTAGAGAGGAGGAGAGGCTGCCAATCTTTTACAGGTTAGTATATCTATTATTGATACTTTTTTATTTTTGTGCTTAACTGTACTTACATTTCTAATTTATTCGTTATAAAAAACATATTTTTATTTTTTCTTTATTACAGGAAGAATTGAATACAATCCTGTCTTTTTAAACACAGCTGAAGGAGGCTGAATGTACAGAAAGCAAGTGGCTTGTAAAAAACAAGTATACTACTAGTGTGGCACTAAAAAATTGCCATGAAAACCATCTTGCAATGTGGAATGTGAGAGGACGCTTTTGCAGGATTGTCCGAACTGCATTACTGGAGATGTGGTCACTTCACAACTTCGAAAGGCAACTTTATGTGTTTCTCTGGCAACGAAAATCGAAGTATCAACGCAGTCGGTTTTTGGGTTGCTGAAAAATTCTCTAATTCAATTTTAGGCTGCAATACCATCAGCGACAGAGTATCTTTAAGAGTAAGTGTAGCACCCACAATAGTAAATTTGATTGAGGTATTCGCCCCAACATCTGCTGCTGATGATCATGAAGTAGAATCTCTCTACGCCGATCTATAAACCACCTTGCAAACATTTCCTAACAAAAGTAACTATTAATCGTGATGGGCGATTTTAACGCCAAGGTTGGATGTACCAGCTCTGAAAATTATATTCGCGAGGTTATTGGTAAGTTTGGTCTAGGTGATCGAAATGAAAGAGGGAGACGTCTAATACAATTCTGTTTGAATAATGATTTAGTATCACCAACACTAAGTACTCACAACATCCACGCTGACTATATACTTGGACATCGCCTGAGTATCGTAATCAAATTGACTACATTCTGATTCAATCTCGCTGGAAGACATCTGTAAAAGTGTGTAAGACATTACCAAGTTCAGATTATCGTACCGATCACCAACTACTCATGTGCACTTTTCAACAAAAATTGAAAAACTTCATTAGGTCCAAACATAAAACATTGGGTAAAATCAAAGCCCCAAAACCATTTCATGCTCAATGTAACCAGAATATAGCAACTGCTACAAATGTGCTTACTCACGAAGATCCTAATAAGCTGTGACAAGCTCTGAAAAGTTGTATTATCGAAGCCATCACAGAAAGCCATAGTAATGAAGGCAACTTTCCAAGACAACCATGGATGACTCTTGATATCTTCACCGTTATAAAGCAACGTAAACCACTTAAAGCGTTCGATGTTAATTCAGAATAAATTGTTTTAATAAACAATAGAATACAAAGAGTTAACAAGGCACATTCAGAGGCTCTGTAAAAGGGATAAAAATGCATACATTTAAGAGAAATGTAAAGAGATAGTCATATTTAGATAGCAATACCAGTAAAGATTTGTTTAAAAAGGTTAAGATATTAACTTGAAAGTTCAAGCCAAAAACCTGGGCCGCTAAAGATAGTAACGGTGTCTTGGTCAATGACTTAGATGAAATAATTGATGTGTGGTTTCAGTACTGCAAGGACATTTATTCAGATCTTAATGCAGTGGAACAAGATCTCTCTCTTAACACTACGATGTCGAACCTGATAATCCCCTATCTGACATGGAAACTGCTCTAATCAAACTGAAACATGACAAGGCTCCGGGATTAGATACTGTAACTGCTGAAGCCTTGAAAAACATGGGATACATTGGCTCGAAAGTACTACATAGACTGTGTCAAATAATTTGTACAACTGGTATATGGTCAGACGACTGGAAAACATCGAACTTTATCTTCCTACATAAGAAATGTGCTGTTAATAACTGCGATAACTATGGATTGCTTGCTCTCATTTTGCACGTCAGCAAATATCTACTTTACATTCTTCAGGCCCGATTAGAGCACTATCTCGCTTGGCAAATCTCTCCAGAACAAGCTGGCTTTATAAGGGAAGAGTTACTAGAGAGCATATACTGAATATCCGAGAAGTCATTGAAAAGGCAAGAGAATATTATTTACCAGTGTACATTTGCTTTGTTGATTACAGCAAAGCATTTGGCAATGTAAGATGGAATAAGCTCTGGACTATTTTAATTGCTATGGGAGTACCAAAACATCTAGTTTATATAGGGTGATTAAATTATTATGTAACAACTATGTAAACAAAGTAATTCATTTTGAAGGGAAGCTTGCCGTGGATGAATGAAAAGCAAAACAATTTAAACTGTCAGCTGTACCAAGGATAATTTGCACCTCTTGCAATTACTTTGTTATTAAAGTTTAAGTAATTTCGTACATTTATATGAAAATGTTGAGGTACGCCATCATTTTGGAACCACATCCGTTGCTTTATGTTAAGACGGATATCTTCCAAAAACGCATTTATTAAACAATTCAGGTACATTTCCCCATTTAAATGGTCACTAAAAATATGTGTAGACATATGATAAAATCATCAAGTATACCGCACCACACATTCAGACTAAAAACTCTTTGAAAATGTGCTTGCCTAATCCAGTGACTATTTTCTTGAGCATAATAATGACAATTATGTCTGTTAACGGAGCCATTATTACTAAATGTTGCTTCATCAGAAAACAACACTGAGTTTAAAAACTGAGGCTCATCAATCAATTGGTTTCTTAAAAACTGATAATAATGAATTCTATGTGCATAATCATTTTTTCCCGCTGTTGATCATGTAAGTCTCTTGGTAGAACTTTGTTCTGCCAGCTGGTTGCCAAGCTTAGAAATACCCCCTGAGTCGCTGTCCCAGGTACTTTAGACAGGTTTCAACACTTGCCATGAGTGTCTCCACTTGTCTGATTTATGTACGTTGATATTATTATTAAGTCCCTAGGATAATATAATTAACAAAGCAAGATGCAGACTTAAACGTTTTGTTTATAATTGTTTATGTGACATGTGACAGGCACAGGTAACACGACTCACGAAATGGGTTGAAATCAACATTAATCCTGGTGAGTGGTGACAAACCAAACGATTTCTTAAAAAAACTAGTAAAATTTCGATGAGTAGTGGGAAAAATGTATATAGACTCCTAAAAGTATTGTATGATGGAGCGATCATGTCTGGATACTGCTGCATGTAAATACGCACCGCTATGCCCTACATTTTCTTAAAATGAGAATTATATGTGTTTTCAGTAATACACACTTCTAAATACGCTCTTCGGCACACCTTACCAGTTAGAATCAGAAATCTGACAGTTTAAATTGTTTTGACTTTTTATTTACCCATGGTAATCCTCCCTTCACAATAAATTACTTTGTTTCTGATCATCAAAGTCGCCTTAGTGATGCGTGCTTCTGCATAATGGGTTGCCTACATAGTTGTTACATGATAATTTAATCACCATGTACCTATGGGGCCACAATTATATATAACAGCAATGAGATAACACGAACAAGAAAATAACTAGTATTGCTTGAGTAAGAAAGAGATAAACATTGTAGCAAATATTCGAGAAGGCTTGACGCTTAATTTAATTGACATTTGTCAACTAAACATGCCTACTAAAATAATTTTTTCGTATGGCCATCTCTTTCTTACTAAAGCATTCTATTTTGTTATTCATGTTATCTTATTGCTTTTAAATATAATTATGGCCCCATCGGTATAATTAAACAACTTTATAACAACTCTGCTCTTGTAAGAATTGACAAATATTTCTCTGATAAATGAACCACATTCAAGGGTGTGAGACAAGGATGTGTTCTCTCATTCCTCCTTTTTAATATATTCAGCGAATTTCTAATACGACAGGTGTTGGAGAATTGGCAGGGTAGTATAAATATGAGAGGGTTTAAAATATCCAACCTTATATTTGCAGACGATACGACGTTAATTACTACCTTCTAAAATAAAAAATGCGATCTTCCAGGAAAACTTGAGGAAGTTAGTACGGTCTTAGCATCAACTACAGTAAGACTAAAATTATAATAATTGATCGGGAACATAACAACCACCCTGAAAACAATTTCTTTGTCCATGTCAAGTTGTAAACAGCTTTATTTATTTGGGAGCTCTAATGCACTATGATGAACATTTCGCTGAAAGACCGAAAATCAAACATATATACATATAAGAGAAAGAACAAAAGTAACAGATGTAGTTGAAATAGTACAGTAAAATTTGCTCCAAACCAAGGAATCCAAAAAAACTAAGGTCTGACTGTCACAAGTTGTTCATTGCCATTTGCTCTAAACGTGGTAAAAAGTTTCCGCCGCCAGACCGTCGAGTTTGGAAGGGGGTGGGGGGGAAGTGTCAAAACAGTATGTTTTCTAAGTTTTTTAGAAATATCTCGGAAAGTTTTCAGTTGAGAGCTTATTGTATTATATACACTTTTAGAGTACGTTATATTTCCAACAAAATTTGTCCTATACACTTTTTTGCTGCGCCCAATAGTTTCGGAGAGATGGAGGGGGTAAAATTTAGTTATTCCGTCGGAAATAGTAGAAAAGTTGCTTAACTTACTGAATTATTGGAAATCAGCAATTTTTTATGTTTTCTTTTGTTTTGTTGAAGTGTACTATTACACAGAGGGCAGATGGATTCAATAGAAGAAAACCAAACATTTTGATAATATAAGAAAGAAATTTAATGTATAAAATTGATGTTCCTACTTACATCTGAAATAGGTATACAATTCGTATCTTAAAGTAGGTATGTGACACAAAAATCCTCATAGGCAGACAGAGAAATGTCAAATGACTTGCGTGGGTCTTCTACTTTCACATCTAAGTTGATAGCTGAGCGAGACCTTCGCAGATTTTCCTCATCTGTTGTATTGAGCTGTTCACTGTAACCACCGAACACGACAGCAGTATTTCCGTAATGGGACAAAACGGAGTCACCAATATTGTTGGCATATCATATTGAGCGTTGCCAAACAACACGATGTAGGAGGTGTCCTCCATCTACAACATACAATACCCCCTGTGTCATCTCATCATCAGGTGGAGCAGTTCCTCCACAAGGTAACACTTTCAGCATTGACGATTTGGTGTCTTTCCTCATCAAACCACTTTCATCGAACAGTGAGGCAGGATATGTACATAGTTCATAGCCAAATATTTCTTTTAACTGTTCAACCATCGTCAAAGTACAAACCATACGGTGAAGCAGCTGCTTAGGGTTGACGTGAGTGGTGTTATTTCGGATGTTGACAGACGTTGTCACAGCTGCTAACGATTTGACAGTGTATTTTCTTTTCCAATGGATTTCACTGAATTTCATCGCTTCGATCTCTTGTATTACAGATAATCCAATATCACGGGCGTCATCACAATTTGTTTTCTAGTCAGCCAAGATATCTGTGGAAAGTAAAAACAGCTGACGATGTTTTGAAAAAGGATTGAAACCAAGAAATGAAAATCTGTATGTGCTTAGCATTTCGTTTATGGTTTTATCACGTAACTCTACACGTTGCTCTGAGGAAGCCGAATCAACAGATGCAAATCTCTCAATTGCTGCGACAATCGTTGGGCTTGCAGGCATCGATTTCACCCATGTAGCGATCGTTGATGCAGTAATCCATCTGCAACCGATCAAACTACCTTTGGTTTTCATCGCTCTCATTAACATTTGTTCATCGGTCATATCGGTCCAAACACCGCACCAAAATTTTTCGCTTCGTCGAATGGTGAAGAAACCCTTTGTTACAAATTGGTCAAATTCACCGTCAGTCAGGCTGCTCAAAAGCTGCACGCAATCCTGCAGGTACAAATGAGTTGTTTTAGCATAGTTGAGGTGCCCTGTGACATGAAAGAAAAGCAGCATTTGCTGCAAGCAGTGGAGATGGAGATAAAAATCCCACCTTCTTTCTGCTTTTATGAACATCTTTATAAAATTCACTATTTCAATAAATTTGATCCATAATTTTTGTGTTCTATCACTCTCCTTGGAATTCTTCAGTTGCTCTTCCACAGTTCGTACCAAATTCTTGACTGCAGCCAATCCCACTATCTCATCAGGGCCCATTTCACACAAAATTAATGATGAAGAGAGTGCCTTCCACTCTTCCTTGTGGATGTCTGGATTCTGTGTCTCAATGAAAACCGTCATAAGGGCTAATTGGGTTAGAAACAGGACACAGATAATTCTGGAATATGCTTTCTCATTCATCATGGGATGCTGTTTTTGGCATAAACTTGTCTTCACACCTCTTCCAAACCACTTCCAGCCATTATGTGGTCTACTGATCCTACAAAAGAAATGAGAAAGTGGAACCCTCCAAGCCGGATGAACAGTGATTTCAAGGAACTATCGGTAGGGGCACTAGCTACCATTCCGTGGTCCTTGGCAAAGAGCGATTTGTCAAACGTGATCATAACGCGAGTCTGTCCATTCATACGACCCCTTCAGCATCATAAAGGACGAAATAACTGAATAACTAAATTTTACCCCCTCCATATCTCCGAAACTATTGGGCCCAACAAAAAAGTGTATAGGACTAATTTTGTTGATTATACCACTCCCTCTAACATCAACCAATGAAAAACGGCAAAATGCATAGTTACGCATGTACTAACTTTTGATAATGTACATAGCAACTGACAATCACATACCTTCCTGATTAATAGGTGATAATCACACGCCTTCACAAACATCACGTTACCTGCTGTCAGTACAATTGTCGTAACAACTACATTAACTGTCCTACTTTTAATATTTAAAATACACTATTCAAACGTTGTTTATTGACTCGTGATATAATCTAGCCGAATGCAACTCGTGTCTTCTTGATTATCATATCATTTCTGTTTCCACTCGATATATTGTTTTAGGCAATATATCTCATGTAAACAGAAATAATTATTTGATAATCAAGAACCCACTAGTTGCATTATATATGAAAATTAAACGTACTTTAATAGTATATTAAAGTATGAGTGGATAACAAGGTCTTTAAAACACGCGCGAGTTTTCGAGCACGACGGCGTCGCCGGAGTGCTCGAAATAGAGCAAGTGTTTTAAAGACCAGTTTTCGACGAATACTTTACGCTATTTTTTATTATACCTCCAATACTGGAAATAAATTACGCACTAAAAACTTAGAAATAACTTTTGTCGTGATAAATCGAGAGGGAATAATAATATTGCTATTATAGTTACGAGAATTATTTTCCTTTTTGTCGCGTCCATGTCCGTTGTTGCATTCAGTGGTTTCCTTGACAACCTTTAAAGCTCGGCGAGCTTTAATCGCCTGTATTCGCACGCTCAGGCGTGCTTTAAATGGTGATTCTGATGCAGGTATAATAAAAAAGTGTATAAAATACAATAAGCTCTAAACGGAAGGCTTTCCGAGATATTTGTAAAAACACTGTTTTGACACTTCTTTCCCCCCTCCCAAACCCGACGCTCTGGTGGTGGAGATTTTTTACCACATTTAGTACAAAGGGTAATGAACAACTTGTGACAGTCAGACCTTAGTTTTTTTGGATTCCCCGGTTTGGGATTTTATTAATCTAATTTTACTGTACTAAAAGAGCAGCACAACTTAAGTGGAGATTTGCAGGACACGTATTCAGAAACACATATGGAAAATGGCATAACAAGATATTGGAATGGAGACTGTATGAATTTACAAGACCACGAGGACGCCCACCAATGAGATGGGTGAATGATTTGAAACTGACGGCAAATCTGAACTGGATGATGAAAGCAAGATATAGACAGAAATGGAGGGATTTGGAAGAGGCATACATCCAAAGATGGATTTAAATGCTAATGAAGAAGAATACACTAATAAACAATACCGGCAGCTGCAAAGGTAAAATCCGACACCGCACCCAATTCGCAAGATAGGCGATCAACTTAACAAAATATTGAGAGACAAAAGCATCACAAAAATCAGTTTGAACACCACCTTGTTCTTTTCTATTTTTCTATATGCCGCTGAGACCTGGGCTATTAAGGAGGAGGATCGACGTCAGATTCAGGATTTTGAAATGTGGACTTGTCACAACACATCTGTCAAGATGTTATGACAAAGAAGAAGTAATGTACAGCTGCGGAAATAAAAAGCGGGACAAGTTCTGTAGGGTAATTTTTTACTATTTGAACGTTGTAATGTTGCCTTCCTGATTTTTTATGAAAAACTTTCTATCATGTGTCAATGAACAAAGACGAACAGGTTAATGCAGTACAAGAAGCTTGGAATAGCATCGAAAATGAATTTATTCAGACAATTTAACTTCATCAAAAATTTTGTGTCCCGCTTTTTGTTTCCGCAGCTGTACCAACTCCGCATTAGTAGTTGTAGCTTATATTGTAATAATAATGTAATAAAATATTACTGGAATCACTTTAAGTTGGTTATCCTGTAATCATTGGAATTTAACTGTTTAATCGGTACTTCACGTTATTCTTGTAATGGCAAAATTGGAATGATCTAGCCTATTCGTATATTTACTGCTAAATTTCTACACTGTTATAAAATGTTTAAGAATGATCCTGGCCTACTTTGAATTACTTAGAAAGCAAACTGACTGTAGATAATGAGGAAACATGAAACATCCATAATCTGGCTTGCTAAACGAGCAGTGGTACTAGCTTGTTGAAACGAAGCATTTGCTGCAGCTTCACTTTCACAATTATTTCCAACATCTCAACATATAACAATCAGAAGGGACTACCTGGTCGTTTTCCTCGAAAAAGTATGATCAATTACACCAAAAGTCGACACCATACCGTCACCCTTTCATCATGAAGAGGTTTTTCATACTGCTCCCTAGGATTATGTTGTCCCCAGTAATGGAAGTTTTATTTGGGCTTCGTCTGACATGATCAATCTATCGAAAACTTCAGCGCCGATATTGCGTCGCAATCTTTGCTCTGAAATATGCAGTGCAACTGAGCGTTGAATCGCAGAACGTTGTTGACTTCGTTTGCTACACTGAACCTTTTAATATTTCAAAACTGTAAGATCGTGCGCTGTCTCTTTCTTTAGAATCTCGTACCCATCTCAAATTCTTCATTTTTTTTAATGGAACCTCCTCGCTTACTGTTAGATTAAATTCACGACGACAGCGTCTCTGTCTCTGTACAACAAATTTGGTCAAAATAAGTATATGACTTTATAGCTCATACAAATACATCACTTTTTGACATACGTCACTTTAATCACTTCCACACAGCAACCTGACAATTAATACGTCTCAAGGTACTGGACTGTAATTCTTAATGCTCAAAATATTAAAATAAAAAATGTGCAAATATTTGAAACGGCATCTCCAGATGGTGTGATTGTTAATAAATGTCTACACATTTCTTCGAAGCAAGTATCAGATATGCTATGAGTTCCATTAATATTTTTTTCCAAGGAATATTTGCATTAAAACAATACAATAAGTTACTGTTTATTGCGTGGAGGAATCATAAGAGATCTACAGTTACGAATTGGACCATGGATGTGATCAGATAAAGCATTCTCAACACTTGAGGACCGTTTGCAACGATAGGAATATTCGTTTCTTCTCTCGGCGACAAAGTTTGGTGGTCGCTCTAGATAATGACCGGATATTCCAATTTCACTTCTGACCCAGGGATCTTCTCCAACCCTGCAACATTTTAACATGTTGTTTATAATAGAGACATGTACATACCACAGAAATTGCTTGATATTACTCGACTTACCACATCAAAAAATTTGGAATAGGTTGTTGGTACATCGAAGAAGTTACTACCAAGGCGAGGGGAACCAAGCTGAGGCATGTTAAAAAGGAAAACAAGCCTGCACGTACGTGTACGAACTCTAACACGACCATTTCTTGATTAGCATGCTGAATCTGTAATTAAATTATTGTAATTGGAAAAACTTTTGTTAGTATGAACTAAATTGATTTTAAAATTAGAAATGAACAATGTGGACATAGCGTACCTTGAGGTAATTTTCAAGCCACTTAACGAGCCATCGGGTACCTTTAACGCACATGCACCATATGCGGGTTAGGTAAAAGAAGACCCATTGAAAACCTGCTTCCTACAATTTAAGTAAAATCTTTGTCGACAGAAAAACATTAAATCGAATGCATAGTACTATCACAAGGTACAGTATTTTAATTTACAATTATTATTTGACATCTAAACTTATATAAATAGACCAATTTAAGCTGATTAAGCGTTTAGCTTAGAAGGTTGTTACTCAAATATAAAAACTATGTTTGACAGTTGTCCAAAAAAGCGCTTCTCAACATAACAATGCATAGAAAATACAAATACTCAAATTAGATTGTACTTACCCTGAAAAAACGAACCTTAACAGGAGTAAACCTGTTTGTTCTCCTGTGAAAAATATTATGAAGGAACAAGAAACTAAATGAAAGGAACAAAAAGCTTGGTGCTGCGGTGAGTGCATATTCAGAGAATTGGCATGATTCTAAAGCATGTTTTAAAAATTCCACATTTTGTTGATATATTTTTTCGTTAATGCTGGTCGACATTTTTTATGTGCATGAATTTTGACACAATGAATTTTGTGATGGGGTTATACGTCAGATGTGGTGATAGTAGCCTACTGTATCAACTTGATGAAACTGTGGATCGATTATATTTATAAGAATTAGGTGTAAGATATACGTTACATTTAATTTTTAACTTTATTAATGCCTAATACTTTTTTATATTTAGCATGCGTCGTTGTACAAAACCAGCTGACTAAATATTTGTTTCTTCTCGTGAATCTCGTGTATAACTTTGTTACAAATTTTCTATCGCATAAAAATTGTGGTTTTAAAACTTGATAAAGAGGAGTATTTGCTGTCTTAGCTGTAAGTTAAACTTCAAGAGAAAACATTAAATAATTTAAAATATATGGTATTGCAAACTTCTTAAAATGTATTAAATTTTTATATAAAAATACATTAAATGTCAAATCATAACCAAGGCGAGCAGAACTAGTTTTTATGTACTGAAACACAATAAACAGCTCCAGTTGATGTTATGCGTTTGGCAGTACTGAAGTGTATTGTTGGTGGTAATGTAAGTCTATATGAAATTCGCGGTTAAGAGGTTAGGTCTTGACGCAAAACCTAACCTGCTGACATAGACTGACAGTGCTATGCTGTAATCGCGATGAAATGTGATGAATTATATTATAGTCAATTTTCTTTTCATATGGAAATGAAAATGGCGAAATTCGAGACGCCAATTTCGAGTGACGCCATTGACAACAAGTATTATTACTAAATTGAATTATGTTGGTGCATAAGCTTCTGGTTATTATTTTTTTTAGTAGATTAGGTTTCATGTTGACTGGTTGAACTCTTTACTATTTTAAATTGCAGTCCTGGCTATTATAAACTTGAAGTATGATCGTATAATTTGGTTTTATCTAGACAGATATTGTACTGAGTATAATTGGAGATCTTATAATAGCCAGAACTACAATTAATATGTCAACCAGTCAACACGAAACCTAACCTCACTTCGAAAATAATAAAATGAAGCTTATGTATCAACACAGTTCATTCTAGCGATAAACCTTGTTGCCAGTGGTTTTCTTAGAATTTCACCATTTGCATTTCCATCTGAAAAACTGAACTGCTTTTGAACCTGTCAAAGATGTAGTAAACAAAATTAGAAGAAATGAAACAAATATATTTATTGGTGGTTTACTAATCTTTCGAAACCATAATCATTTTGCTCAATATGTTTTTTAATTGTCGACTAAGAACTATACAGGATGTTATGGAAGTCAACGTAATAAATTTGGCTACACAGAAATCTCATAAGACTGAACAACGTTTTTATTTGCCATTTTTTCGAAAACAACCCCAAAACTGATTTAAAATTCAAGATAGTTTTACTCTAAAAATTCATACCCGTCTATGGAATAATAATTTCATTTAATGGCACAAAACACAAAAATCTGTAAAGAGCTTTACTCAAAACTTTCCTCGCAAGTGGACGTTGTGACGCCAAATCATTTTAAAAATCGAAAGAAACTAGGGGTATAAAATATGTTCACGTTTCTATTAATACTTGATAATGCAAATTATATCAATTTTTAAATTAAAAAGTATTTCCCATGATGGGATTCGAATTTCAGTGTCCACGGGTCAAGCAGGCTTTTGTTGCCTGAGCCACCGGGACGCTTCGAATTCCTGCGATGCAGCTGCATTTAATGTAACGCACTTGTATGTTGCTCTTTTTTGTCTCGTACAACATTTATCCTATGTCTGTTGGGTCCCATATTTGGCAATGGTAACGTCTGCGCTGTGTACAAATTATTACTTTTATATATTGCTCAGTTAAAGCAAAAATAAACAACATTTTAGTTTTTTAAGGTGCTCACCCTGTATGTATTTGTCTGAAATTTTCTCGGTTTTATGCCAGGTAGATATATAATGTATATGCAAAGTATTGTCTTCTTCCAACAACTAGTTGTTGAGTTATTCTGCCAACAGACAGACAGACATACGGAATTGAGAACCTGTTTTTTTGTCATTTAAGGACCCGGAAACTTGAAGATCTGAAGAAACCTCGGAAGGTGATTTTTTCGCTATTACAATACTTCCTTCGTCTTTTAGACGAGGGAAGTAAAAACCAACAAAAACTACAAAGGTATTGATAAAACTGTTAGTTAACATCTGGTTACTAACGTACCTTATAGGTAGGTAAGTTATAGGCCGCAAGCTTTTTTGTGCAAAAGCTTTGCAGTGGTATAGTACTAATATGCTTGCACCGTTCATCTTTAACTTAGACTTGCTTACTGAGCGGTTCGTTAAATTGAGGGGAAATAAATGATTGAAAAAAATATACGATTAAAAGAAAAACGATAAATAAAAAATTTGTTCAGTTTGGTGAGCTCTATTGCTGGTTAAAATTATTACTTGGACTTGTGGACTTCTATATATCTTCATTTGGCTCTGTTATTATTGCACGAATTAAGCCGGTCATGTCGCCGTCTCAGGAATGTCCAATCAAACAAAGTTTGTTTTATGTATCATCAAATTTGAATTGGTATTGTATCCGAAAATGTTTGTGCTGGCGCTCCATTGTGTTGGAAATACCTACTTCTACCATTTCAAATTCTGGCAAAAAACTTATTTCATCTTTTCACAAGAATCTATTCAAATATTTACGCCCAACCGTGTGTGCTTCTTTATGAGCATTTTACAATGTTGAAGATTGTGATGATTGAAAATTACATGCTTTTTAAAACTTTCTTAAATTTTTTTGGACTAACCGGAGGCAAGTTGAATTTGGTGCAATACTAATCTGCAAAAATGCATTCTCAATATTATTTCCCCTGTCTATTAATTGAGCAGGCTGCAAACGCTGTATGTATAATATCCCATTAATTTCATTTGTGATTCTGGGCAGTGTCAAGGGCGTAAATAGGCTTTTTTGGCCTCTGCCAAGAAAGTATAGCACGAGGTGCGAATCACTGACCAAATCACCAATGGATTTGGTCACGAGCATATCGTTGACATTTTTGTTGTGTTAGTTTTCGTAGCTACTATAGATGACAGCTTGGTTGTCTAAATACGTATTTATCGGTTGATAAATATCTGTGTGGTGAGAGGTTTTAAAGAAATGTGATATTTTCAAACTACAGGCTCCAGCAGTGTTTTAAAACTTTATGTACTTTAGAAATTTTATTTAAAATGGTAAATCCAGATTCTACTGGTGGTACTATATTGGTGACCGTTTGTGCGAACATAGGGACATGTATAGCAATTGCGTTTTTACGGCAGATACTGTGGTGTACTATACTGTTGAGTAGCTGTCACATTATTACATTATTTGTGTTACTTTTACTGGTAACACTCGATTCAAGACTTAACTTGCACTGCTTCAGATACTCATCTACTCTACTCTTTTTTAAAATAAATTACATAAATTCCTTCGTTTTGCTATTACACAAAAGTATTCTTTATTAAAAAAAAACAATGTGCATTATAGTGTAAAAGAACAATTGTCTTGCACCACTCTATGTTCTTACTAGCCGCCACCAATCTGCATAACAGCAATGAGATAACATGAAAAAAAAAATAGAATGCATCGCCTGAGTAAGAAAGAGATAAACATAGAAGCAAATATTTGAGTAGGCTTGACGCTTATTTTAATTATATGTCAACTAAACATGCCCACTAAAATAATTTTGTAGTCATCTTTTTCTTTCAAGCATTCTATTTTGTTGGTCGCGTGCTCATTGCTGCATGTATGTAATTATAGCCACACCGGCATAAATCGTTGCAATTGAAAACATAAATGTCCGCAAAGTAGGCTTAGAAATTGATTTCACAATTTTTTAGAAGAGTGCCATGAAACAACAACATTTCAGTAGACAACTGAAGTTGACAGATTGAGAAAATTGTCTACGGTTCGTATGTGATAAACTTTTAACTGTTGTGAGTTGTATGAAAATTGGAACTAAATCGAAGAGATTATCGCGCAATATTTTTTTACGATTCTAAATCGCCCCTCACTCCAAAACAGTGCATCGAACGACTTTGCAATGCTTTTCCGGTAGAAGTACCACCAGACCGTACCGTCTACGAGTGGTTTGCGGAATTCCGCCGTAGCCGAAATTTTCTTAATGACGAAGTCTGTGAAGGTCGTCTAAAATTTGCGGTTCCTGATGAAAACGTTGACGCTGTACGCCGCCTTGTGGAGCAAGACCGACGAATCACCTATGCTGAAATTGAGGCATCCTTAAGCATCTCAGAGACTGCAATCAACACAATTCTTCACCAAAATTTGGGTGCCAGAAAGCTATGCACGCGTTGGGTGCCACATAATTTGGATGAAGCTCAAAAACTAGCACGTGTGGATTGGTGCAAGAAAATGCTGAAGAGGTTTGCAAGTCGTCAGTCAAAATATGTGTAAATACGTTTATTTTAAAATGCAATGTATGAACCGTAATTTTATTGAAAAATTAGCATTACAAATGTAATAATTCACATACCTGCTGTAAACTGAAGTCTTTACACCATTTGATCAAATTAATTAATTCCTTCGTAGAATACATAATTTTTTTATTCACTCAGTAACGTTCCTATATTGCATTTTAAAATAACCACATTTACACATAGTAATGGCAATATAGGCATGGCGTATCCGTAGAAACCGCATTCACTGTATATTTTGTCCCCATAATTAGTGGTTAAAATGTCCGCCAGCATTTGCAAATCTAAAACGAGTTCTGAAATAATAAGTCAGAAAATCTTAGGAAATTTTCAAGAATAAAATAGAGCGGACTTGTAAGCTTTTCTTACGTAATATTTTGTCTGTTAGCTGTGACATATTTCGATTATGGACAGTCAAACTATAATAAGAGATGATCAATCTTAAGGATGTGTATGCCACAAAATAAACTACATTTTGCAGTAATATACTATTCAACATATAGTTAAAGCACAGGTCATACGGTCATTTTGTTGCATCAAATTTGTTTGTCACATTATGCAATGGTTTAATGCCCACAATAATACTGGTTGCCTAGCTAAGGCATACAAATGAAATAATAATTCATATAGGCCCACAATTGACATTTTGTTTATTGCAAGAAAAAGTCAATATTTTACACTAAGAAATGCACATGATATGAGTAACAGTAACTATAATATGATTGAGAAAGGTTAGCATTTGATAAAACAGTAGCAAAAGGGTCGAATTTAACTTTTTATTCAGTAATTGATGTTTGTAATAGCAAACGCACCTTAACTTAAGTGAATGACAGATTTGATTTGGTAACGTCAATACAATAAGGTAAATATAATGAGATACAGAGATGTTTTGTGGCGTTACAAAAATGATTTGAAGCGTTAAGAGTTTATGAAGCTAACAACCGGCAAGACAGCTGACGGGTAAAGAAACGGGGCAAAGCAAATATTGCAAAGAGCAATATAAGGCAACCTATTAAAGGACAAAGACAATTGTGCAGTGCTAATTATAAACTTGGGAGACACTGCATTTAAAAAACTAAAGTGATTTAAAGCAGAGTAAAGTTATAAGGTGCTACGATTGGCATTATTCGAAAGACAGTTTAATTCCTAAGTAATAACATTGTGTCAAAACTTACTTTCAAAACAATTGTAAAATTAGTTGCTAGGATACCAGATATTCAATTGTTAGAATGGACTACCCAACCCATTAAATAAAATAGGTATTATTAAAGCTTGGATTCCAGAAAGTCGTATTTTATCCATATTAAATCCTACATGTGTGAGTCCAAGAGCGTTTTATTTTGATCACCGATTCGCAGAGTGCAGTTGTGTAAAGTTTCTTCGTGTTTAAAACTCACGATGAAGAGGGAGAAGCTCTGCAAGAATTGACCAAGTGCGTCCGACATCGAGGTCACTTTTCAGGTAGTTTTCCAATAGTTTGAAGCATCGGCCAGCTAAAATTTTATTTGCATGGGATAGATGGATCCTTCATTGAGCCCTAAGTGCAGGAAGCAGAAACCAGGACTAATCCAGAGTTAGTTAACAGCCGTGGCGTCGTTTGAGTTTGTGAAACAGCAAGGAACCCGCACATTTCGAGGTAAATTTGAAGGGGAAAGCAGTTTCGAGGCTCCATCAATTTTGGGCAGAATCCAGCAGACATCGTACGAGTTCGTGAACGTGGTTCCAGCTGCGAAGATTTATCCAGATCCACATTGAGGAGTGGTCTGCCTTTTTACGCCAGAGGAAGGGAAACAGTTGTAGGGTAAAGCGTCCCGACGTCACAGAAACAAGCAGGTTAGCTACTACGTCATAATTATTTACATTGCGATTACCTGAGGTTTTTTCTCAATTGTTGGCGTTTTCAATTCAATTACGCATTTTTTTTTTGTACGAACGTACCATCTCTGTTTTGGGTTGTCAATTTTAGAGGTTGACTGTCATTTGCAAGAAGTTCCGGCATTTCCCATACATGGTAATAAGTCCTACTCGACAGTAATGGTAATACTGAGTGTAAAAATCCAACCCCGCAGATTCAAGAGTTTTCTCATGCAAGCCGGTACAAATTATTTAAAAAAATTGCCAATAAATAAAATAAGAAAAGCAATAAACCATTAATTTGAACAATAAATAATAAAAACGTCATTTAATAAGCCCTGAGATTACAAAAGAATTCTTTATTTAAAAAAACTATTCTATTTATGTAATTGTGGTGATTTGCCCTAGTTATTTATTTATTATTACTAAAACCTTTTTAGTGGGTCTATCATTACAATATTTATGGCGTTAATAATCATGGTTGTGTCAAACATCTCTAAAGATAAGACGAGCAGTAATTTTCGTGCAACTGTGTTACGCTATTCTGCGCAGTGTGTTTGTAAAAGTTGAAGTGGTTGTAACCACTTTATAGAATGCTAGAGTTAAACCTACTAACGGAAGGCTGATGGCTTGTTCTTCCATTTTTTAACAGCAATACATAATTAACAAATCGCGTCTTGAAATTAGACCATAACCTCAATAATAACAGCCGATTCAAGCAGTTGCATACAGCAAGCTTGATGGTGTGATCACCCAGTTTGATAGAGTACATCAAACATTGTTTTATTTCATACTGATGTCAAAAATTACATTTTTCGGACTATTTATGGTACAAAAAATGTAACATTCAAGTCTTAGTACTTTAAAGTAAAATATCAAAGTTCATATATTGAAATGGTCTTTAGCCCGTTACACAACTCTGCTTGCAGAATCAATAATTTAAAGCAAGTCATTAAAGCACAGAGCTGTGGTAAGCAGGCAACTGCAAAAAGCCACATTAGTAATTTTAATTTATGATTACATCGGTCAAGCATTGCCGATATTAGTTGAAGCTACTTTAGATTAAAAGGCAGTAAGGCAGAGCTCAAATTTGTAAATTGGAGTCACTGAAATATCAATTAACATAAATTAAGAGGTTGGTGCAAAGTAAAGCCAATAAATAATTCAACAAATCTATCACCAAAGGGATTTATTACATGCAGGTTAATTAAATTTGCATATCAGTTTAATTGAATAAGTACAGTTCTATGAACTTTTTAAATAAAGATAAGAAGGACAGAATGTTTAATTTAACGTTTATTTTCTTCAGAGTATTGAAATTATTAGTTCATCAATTATAAAAAATAGAGATAGTGGCTATGTCTTGAATAATATGGATAATATGGACATTATTTTTGGAAGTTTTAAAAAACTAACTCTATCTGAACTGAAAGTGATTCTGAAGAAAATGCCAAATAAGGAGAGTAGTACGGATGGTATTACAATGAAAATTTTAAAGTTGTCGTTTGAGGTTATAGGCGACAGATATCTACAGGTAATTAATAACAGCATAGAGAAAGGATTATTCCCCTCTTCATGGAAAACTACAACAATTGTTCCAGTGGAAAAACAACTAAACACAATACGTTGTGAAGAATTTAGACCTATAAATATGGTACCTAGTTATGAAAAATTGTTGGAAGTAGTAGTAAATGACCAACTAATGCACTACATAGAAAATAACAAGGTTTTAACTAAATTTCAAGCTGGGTTTCGTAAACATAATTCTTGTGAAACAGCGCTTCAGTCTGTTTTGGTCGAATGGAAAAATGCATCGAATGAGAAGAAGATAATTGGTGCCGTATTTCTCGACTTTCAAAGAGCATTTGAAACAATAGATAGAAATTTACTTATTTCAAAGTTGGAACGTATGGGTATTAAGGATACAGTACTGCAATGGTTTAAAAGTTTTTTGCAAGATAGAAGTCAAGTGACCAAATTTAGAAATGAAGTCTCTTCAATAAAATACACTAAATATGGTGTACCGCAAGGGTCAGTCCTTGGTCCAAATTTGTTTATTCTCTATATTAATGATATTGTGAAGTATATAAAAAGCTGTCGTATTCAACTGTTGGCGGATGATACTTTAATCTATTTTATCGGTGATGATGTAAATAAGGTGGTGTCAGTATTAAATGAAGAAGTTAACAACTTGGTGATGTGGTTGAATGACAATAATCTAAAGCTAAATACTAATAAGACTAAATTTATGGTGATAAATATTAAGCAAAGAAATCTTTTAATTAATGACATTCCTGATTTAATAATTGACGGTGTACGTATTGAGAATGTATCCGAAATAAAATATTTAGGTGTGTACATAGACAATAAACTCAGTTTCTCAAGTCACGCGAATTACATTGTGAGTAAGATAGTAAAAAAAGTTCATTTTTTAAATAGAATCGGTAATCATTTAAGTTTATGGTGTAAAAAATTAATTTATAACTCGATTATTCATTGTCATTTTATGTTTTGTTCCAGTATACTGTTTCTTTTAAATAATACTCAATTGTGTAATATACAAAGAAAGCAAAATTATGCGTTAAGAGTAATTCTGAAGTGCAATAGATATATGAATGTAAAACTCATGTTAGATACTTTGGATATATTAAGTGTTAAACAAACAGTTGTACTAAATTCAATGTGTTTTATATATAAGATTATAAATGGTTTGCTTCCTGAGCATTTGTTAGAGGAACTTACCTTTGTTAAGGAGATACATGACCACAACACTAGATCCCAAAACAATTTTTACATAAGAACAGTCAAAACTACTTATATGCAGAATAACATTTTTTACAAAGGCCTAATAATGTATAATTCCCTACCTGATTATGTAAAAAGGAGTGATAGTATAAGAACATTTAAAAGCAATTGCGCAAAGCATGTTATAGATAGTATTGACATTTAATCTTAATTTCTTTTTATATACTTATAGATTTGATTATTCTATTATATGGTTTTGTTTATTATATTCGATTATTTTCATTATTTAGATTATCTATATTATTATTATCATTAATATGTTTGTTATTTATGTTTTAAGGGAAAATTGACTGTTTGAATTATGTAGCTTAATGCTAATAAAGATTATTATTATTATTATTATTATTATTATTATTATTACAGTACAAAAAGGGCACAATAATATATCGAATAAGGCTATAAAAAAATGGAGCCGTAATATTTCAAGATTTGGTGAAATTCACACCAGGATTTGGAAGTGGAAGAAAAGTAGACACTTAAGTGAACTGCAAGTAGGTAGAAAGAAAGTGCACGAAACGAACCACTAGTCAGTGCATCAATTAAGTGAAAGGACAGTTAAATTGTGCAATGTAAGTGACATTAAAAGACAATAATTACAAGATTGAAAGGACAATTTTAATAAATAGGATTTTATTGTGAAATCAATTAGTTTTAAGCATTTTAATTGTAACAGTACTTAATTTGAATCAGTTCAATTTCCGTTTTTTGTATTTCTGATGTGTTTTTGTTTATAACGAACTGGACATAAAACAATTGAAATAAATTATCTGCAAACCTGTTGAATTTGTGTCTCCATTTAAATTAAGATTTAACCTATTTATCATTAAAATAATAAAAAAAATAATTAAACCATCGTGTTAAGCAAAATTTGAAGAATAAGTGAACGTGTGGGCAACGTTTTCCACGATCAAAAATGATTTCATCACCAAAGCCAGTTTCCGAGCGTGAGTCGTGACCATCTGGAATTTACGAGGTTCGACTACAACTAAACCAGGGGAGCTAGTCCAGAGCTGACGACTGCGAGGCATCGTGGGGAGCTGCAGCACCAAGGCCAGCATAATCTACATTGCAGGCAGAGACTTCCAGAGAAGATCCAGCTTAGGGCTTCTTCCGGAAGATCGAATCGACCACCTAGAAATTTTAAGGTATCGTAAAAACGTCATTGATAGCTTGAGGAGCCGGAAATGTATGTACCAGCGAAACGTTACCATTTCGAGTAATCAGCCGGCATATCCTAGTCTCCAAACAAATTAATTACCCAATAAATAACGAAATTAGAATTGTGTGGTTAGTGGAGCGCATAACATCTGAATTCACTCAAGCCGCGTCCTTTTACGTCATGAAACAAAGAACACTGGAAACAAAAGGGAGATTAGCCCGCGAAATTACCATAAATTGAATAAATACCTGATAATTTGTTCATAAATTTGCGTTTGAATTCACTGTAATTACACAAAAACGAACGGCACATTAAGTCTATTTGTTGATGGATTAAATTTGACAGCGCAGTATCAGTTTGCGCGTTACTACTTCTAAATTTCACAGCCCAGTGGCGTATCACGGGGATCTTTATTTTGAACAAAGGGGTGAACCTAACCTGATTTGAGTTTTCAATGCCTACCGAAAAATAGAGCTAGCCATAACTTATTAACTTGCAGATGTGCGCAATACATAAAGGGCAAAACACTTATTCATTTACTTTTAATCAGTAAAAAAATTGATATTAGATAAAAATATGTGTAGGGTGTGTATTTATTAAATTAAATTATATAATAATCATACCAGCTAAGCCAAATAGAAACAAGGTAGGATAGATAACACAAGGGTGAAAATTGCGAGGGCGTGCAGCATTCTCCGGGCGCGCGGACGCGAAGTGTTCGGTCAAAAGAACTACCGCGTGTGGAATTCGAACGAAATAACGGAAAGACAAAACTACTACGGGGAGACAAACGAACTACCGTCATAGGAAAGCGCAGCCAAGCGCACTGTGAAATAAAGTGGTGCGCGTATAACGTACCTAATAGTCAGTAGGAAAGAGCTTACGAACAAAAAATCCGGTAAATAAACCAACCGCGTATAGTGTTACGGTCAAAGGAAGGCGGGTGAATTCAAATTTAAAATAAAGAGCGGTTAGCGCGGGGCGAATACCGAATGGACACTTGTGACAAAAGTACGGAAAAGCGTAAGCGGCAAGGAAAAGAAATCCCAGACGTGTTTAAAAGGAGTAAATTATTAACTAGATCACCGGAAAAAAACGCAACGAAAGAAGAAAGTGACGGGCCAAAAATGGAAGACATGTTCGATACGATGCAAGTAATGTTGGACAGATTTATGGGAGAAATGCGAGCGGAAATGAAAAGAAATAATGAAACGCTACAAAGCAGCATATGCAAAGAATTGGAAGAGAATCGAGCGACAATAAGGAAAAACAATGAAGTGATAAAGAATCTGCAGGAAGAGCTGAAAGGGAGACAAGAAGAGTGGGAAGGGCAGCAGGTGCAATTGGAGAAGAGAATTATGGAACTAGAGAGGAAAATGGAAAACAAAGAGAGGGAAGGGAAGAAAAATAATATCATAATAAGCGGAATAAAAAATAAGGCAAGTGGTAAGAAGGAAATGGTAGAAGAGGCGAAAAAACTCGTTGCAGTAGAACTGAAAGTTACAGCAAATGTAAACGATGCGTGGAAGATAAGAGATGATATGTGGGGAATAAAAGTGGACAATTGGGACGAGAAACGTGAGATTTTTAGAGCGGCAGGCATCCTGAAGGGAAAAGGAATATTTTTAAACGATGACTTAACATACGAGGAAAGAAAAATACAGTGGCAGATACGGGAAAAAAAACGAGAAGAAGAGAAAAAAGGCAATACGGTGAAAATAGGGTACAAAAAAATGTGGATCAATAATAAACTCTTTAAGTGGAACCCCGAAGAAGGCAAGTTGGAAGAGGCTACAATATCAAAAAACTAAGTCAAAAGCAGAAGGACGGACCACAGAAGAAGACACAAGCAATGAATATGGCAAACGAACAGGCTACAAGTAGTAAACTAAGTTTAGGAACATGGAATGTGTGCAAGACAACAAAGGAAATAAACGAAATAGAAAACAATAAAATACATTACATTGGATGCTGGAATGTTCAAACCATGTACGAAGCTAGCAAGGCTGAGCAGGTAGCAAGAGAAATGTCAAGATATACCATAAAAATCCTAGGACTAAGCGAAACTAGATGGAAGGGAAACGGAAAGACAACGCTAACAAACGGACACATGTTACTGTACTCTGGCTTAGACGAAGAATCTAAACTAACAGAGAAAGGAGTGGCAATAATGATTGATAAAACAATGAAAAATAGCTTAATGGAATGGGAAGGCATATCAGAAAGGATAATATGGGCAAGATTTAAAGGCAAAATCAGAAACTCTGTGATTATAAATGTGTACAGCCCTACAAACGACAAAGATGAAGACACCAAAAACGAATTCTATGAACAAATGCAAGCTACATGGGAGATAATACAACGCAATTACCCCAGGGACATAAAAATCCTAATAGGAGACCTGAATGCTAAGGTGGGCAACAAAAATATAGGGAATGAAAATGCCATGGGAAAGCAAGGATTAGGAACTATGAACGAAAATGGGGAGAAACTTATTGAATTCTGCAAGATAAACGGATTAGTAATTGGCGGCACTCTGTTCAAACACAAGGATATCCACAAGGCAACGTGGGTATCTCCAAGTAGAGAATTCAAAAACCAAATCGATCATATAATGATCGAACGAAAATGGAAAAACGCACTACGAGATGTAAGAGCGATGAGAGGTGCTGACACAGCGTCCGACCACTACCTCGTCAGAGCAAAGATAAAAATAAGCTTAAAAAACAATAAGCACATTGCTTTGAGACCCAAATACAACCTTGAGAAACTAAAGGTGATAGAGGAGAATAAAAAATTCCAGATGAAACTGAGAGAAAATACAGGAAGGATTGACGATCTAAAAGACCTGTCAGCTGAAAATCTATGGTTAAATTACAAAGAAGCAATCCAGAAGACAGCCTTAGAGACGCTCGGATATACAATAAGAATAAATAAACCCTGGATAAATCCAGACACAATAAACGCAATCGAAGAAAGACGAGAAATAAAAATTAAAATGCTAAACATGAAAAGCGAAGAAAGAAGAAAGGAGCTCGAAAGAAAATACAGAGACAAGAACAAAGAAGTAAAAAGAAGAGCGAGACAAGACAAACGAACATATATAGAAAATCTAGCAGAAAAAGCAGAAATAGCAGCTCACAATAAAGATATGAAGGCTCTATACAGTATTACAAAACAGATCAATGGAAGAAAAAACAAACCAGTAACGAAACTCAAAGGAGAAAACGGAGAAATTTACAGAACAGACAAAGAAATGATGGAAAGATGGACAAGACATTTCACGGAGATCTACAAGGCAAAAGAAAATACGCAGGAAGTGAACAGCAATATGATATTCCAACAACTAGATATAAGTGAAGAAAAGTTCAATAAGAACGAAATTGAACAAGCACTGAGCGAAATGAAAAGCGGAAAAGCGCCAGGCATAGACGAGATCCCTACTGAATTATTAAAGGCAGACAAAGAGCATACAATTGAGATAATGCACATTCTAATAAACAAAGTGTGGGAAGGCGAAAACATCCCAGATGACTGGGCACAGGGAGTGATAATAAAAGTACCGAAAAGGGGCGACCTAACTCGCTGCGAAAACTTCAGACCCATAATGCTACTATCAACAGCAAGTAAAATAATGACTAAGATGATATCAAAACGTATGAAAGCGGCTATAGATGCTAAACTTAGAGAAAACCAAGCGGGGTTCAGGGAGAGACGTTCATGCATCGACCACATATGTACACTGAGGATTATTCTAGAACAAACATCAGAGAACAACGAGAACATATGGGTAAATTTTATCGACTTTGAAAAAGCGTTCGATTCGGTCTCAAGGGAGATGATGTGGAAGATATTGAAGTACTATGGACTACCGGATAAATTTATAAGAATAATCAAATTACTGTATACAAATTTTGCAGCAAGAGTCGAACATCATGGCAGACTGTCGGAGAAAATTAGCATAAAGACAGGAGTCCGGCAAGGATGCATATTATCTCCAATACTTTTTCTTATTATAGTCGACTGGGTTATGAGACACACAGAAGACAAAAAAAGCGGAATTCACTGGGACATGTTCACTAAAATGGAAGACCTAGAATTTGCAGACGATATCTGCTTACTTACAACAAATGAAAAGGCAATGCAAAAGAAACTCGACAAACTAAAATCTGAAGCGGAAAAGATCGGACTAAAAATAAATGGGAAGAAAACAAAAATACTTACAACAGGAAACCAAGAGGAAACAAATATCACACTCGGTGAACGTAGTATAGAAAAGGTCAACGAATTCTGCTACCTAGGCAGCATGCTGGACGCTAATGGGGGTACACAGAAAGACATAAATAGAAGAATAGCTTTGGCTCAATCTGCATTCAACATGTTAAAGAAAATTTGGAGTACAAAAAACATCAAAACAACAACAAAGCTACGTC